>JALMGF010000532.1:0-123632 GCA_023333645.1 Sceloporus occidentalis | reverse complement strand
ATATTGGGGTATAACGGGGGGGTATGAAGGGGAAATAATGCTGGGTATAGAGATGGAGGATTTTGGTGCAATACAGGGTGATAACAACAGGTAATGGAAATGATGCTGGGGAAGAATATGATGATGATTGTGGGGAGAAATATGATGATGATGATGAGGAGGATGACGATTACGATGGAAAGAAAAGGACGATAAGGGGAAGATGATGGTGCAGAGGAATATGATGATGGGGAGGAATGATGATGATGATGGTTGGGGGACATTACTTATTTGAATTATGATGAGGGTGGGTGTGATGGCGGTCAGGGGCAGTTCCACACACATACAGATACATGTAAACAGACACACACAATATCTAACACCTTATACATACACACAGCCACTCCAATAGCATACACTTGCGCATACATGCATATACACACACACACAGTTGTGATCAAAAGTTTGCATAGCCTTGGAGAATTGGCAATATATGTACCATTTTTAACCCCTTCGCGACCTTTGCCGGTTCAGGACCGTCATGCAAAAACTGTCACGTAACGACCTTTGACAGGCCTGAACCGTCACTAACTTAAATAAGCTTGGAAAGTGATCAACGATCACTTTCCTCGCTTAAACGGCGTTGCTGTAATGCCTCGATGTCTGGCCCCTCCCCGGGGCGTCAACATCCGCCATACATTGTATGGGGGCCGACGCCCGTTTTAAAAGCGTTTAGGGGGCGATCAACGATCACCTCCTAAACTTAAATGGTGTCGCTGGAATGCCTCGATCAGGAGGCATTCAGCGACACCAAATACTTACCCCAGGACGGGCTGTGGCCGCTCTGGACAGCGGTCACAGACGCCAGTGTTCCCTCTAAGCTGTGCGCTTGTGCGCGCGCACACATAGCTTTTTTAGAGAGCGCACACTAACAAAAAATGTGTGCACAACAGAAATTGTAAATTTCCCTAAAAAAGAAAAAAATTATTTTATTGAAACTTTATGCGGTGCGGATATTGTGCGCACAAAATTTCTGTTCTGTGAATTTTTGCACGAGAGAACATTTCTGCGCACGCCAACTAAGAAAAATTAGATGGAACATTGACAGCCGCCAGTGATCTTCGCCATCCGCAAGATGGCGGCCGCCCTGTAAAAACCCTCTAGAGACTCTGGCTCCACTTGCAGGTTGAATACAGGTACTGCATTCAACCATGCAAGTCAATGGAGCCCAGCTTTCTAATCACAATGTGATTAGTAAGATATAAAAAAAAAAAAAGTGCTAACATTAAAAAATAATTATGCAGTGATGTCACCAGAGGAACCATCCAATACCAGCAAAATGTGTAAAAAAAATTAAAAAATAAATAAAGTTTATTATTTTGAGCAAGTGATACAATTTCTCGAAAATCTCAACATAGAAAGAGTTAAAATAAAAGCACTTCAAATACCCGAGGGGTGTCTAATTTAAAAAAAAAATGGCTTGATGGGGTAAATTGGAGTGGCCGGGCTCAAAGATAGGGCATAGGTACAGACTGACCAAAATGGAGAAAAAAAGCGCCTTTCCCAAATGTGGCATTTTAAATCTCAAACATGACAAACCCATGCATGTGGGGTATCACTGCACTTGGCAGATGTTGCTGAACACACATTGGGGTGTTGTTTGATAGTGACGCATACCAGGAGCTATTAATTAATTAAATTTGTGTGGAAAAAAATACAAAATTAAATTTTGGCAAAGGCGGGTAGAATCTCATGCATAAAAGGGTTAAAATACCAGCATTTGAAATACCTTGGGGTGTCTAGTTTTCAAAAATATATGGTTTGATGGGGTAAATTAAAGTAGCCGGCTTCAAAGATGAGACAGAGGCAGAATGACCAAATGACCACCTGAATTACGCATGTCCCAAAAGTAGCCTTTTACCTGCCAAACAATCTGACAAACCTATCCATGTGGGGTATCACCATACTCAGGAGATGTTGCTGAACACATATTGGGGTGTTTGACAGCGACATATACCAGGACCTTTATATTTATAACTAAATTACAATTTGTGTGAAAAAGTAAATAAAAAAAATTACTATTACAAAGTTTGACAAAAAGTGTGGTTGTATAATTAGTGCATGGAAAGGGTTAAAATACCAGCATTTGAAATACCCTGGGGTGTCTATTTTTCACAAATATCGTATTTGCTCGATTATAAGACGAGGTTTTTTTCAGAGCAAATGCTCTGAAAAATACCCCTCGTCTTCTAATCGGGGTCGTCTTCTAATCAGACCTCAAATAGAGGTCTGATTATGAGACTAAGATCCAGATCCCCCGCACCGCTGCAGGGGACCTGGATCCTCCTGTCTCCCCCCCCACACTTACTTACCGGTGCTTCCTGCTGTATTGCCGGGGCAGCGGGTTGACGTCTACGCGATCCGCGTAGACAACGTCCGCTGCAGCCGGAAGGAGGTGTGGCTAGCAGCGGGGGTTGTCTGCGTCCGTCGCGGATACCTTCCCCGACTGTCAGAAATCAGAGTTCCCCGCACAGGTGCCGGAACTCTGATCTCTGACAGCCGGGAAAGGTATCCGCGACGGACGCAGACAACCCCCCGCTGCCAACTCCACCTCCTTCCGGCTGCAGCGGAAGGAGACGTCAACCCGCTGCCCCGGCAATACAGCAGGAATTTGGAAGCACCGGTAAGTGTGTGTGCGTGTGTGTGTTAAATGGGGGACATAGGGCATTTCTGGAATGCCTTATACCCCTATATGCCACTCTGGCACTTAGGGGGTTAAAAGGCATATTATGGGGCAGAGTGGCATATAGGGAGTTATAAGGCATTTCAGGAAGCAGAGTGGCGTTAAGGGGGCATTTAATAGAGCACTCTGCCTCCTGAAATGCCTTATAGAGTGCTCTATACAATGCCTTTTAACTCCCTTAATGCCACTGCCTCCTGGAATGCCTTATACCTCCCTATATGCCACTCTGCCCCATAATATGCATTTTAACCCCCTAAATGCCAGAATGGGATATAGGGGTATAAGGCATTTCTGGAGGCAGAGTGGCACATAGGGGGTCAAAAGGCATACCATGGGGCACAGTGGCATATAGAGGGTTAAAAGGCATATCATGGGCCACAGTGCCATATTGGTGTGGCAAGCCTGGGGGCAGATGTGCGTAACTGGGGGACAGGTTGGAAAATACAAGGAAATAAAAACAAAAAAAATATTTTTCTCAATCATAGCTTTTATTTAAAAAAATAGTTTACATGAATTAACATTTACTGGTAAAACTTTTTTCCTTTAGGGTCGTCTTATATTCAGGCTTTTTCTTTTTTTCCTAAGTTAATATTCAGATTTTGGGGGGTCGTCTTATAATCAGGGTCGTCTTATAATCGAGCAAATACGGTATATGGTTTGATGGGGATTAATTGGAAATTATTCTAGCCTTGGTGCACGAATAATTATAATTTTAATAAAGACAGGAGGCGAGTATTTTGCATTACTTCCTTTACTCTCACAGTAGCAGCAAAGAAAGAGTTAACATAATAAGTGTGAACAACCAATAGAAACACATAACATAAGAGGTATATAAACCCCAAAGCCCTCCTCCTCTTCCTCTTTCGTCGCTGTGAACCGGACTGAAGAAATGTCCATCAAAACATGACGACCAACGCAGAGATCGATGAAAACACCACCGGACTGAACAGGAACCAGAACTCGCCAGGAATCAGCGACAGCACCTCCAACGGAGCCAACGGAGCTCAAACACGGGCAGCTGAACCATCAACACTGGACGGTAAGTTCACGCTGAAATAAAGAGAGAAAACGTAACAGGACCAGATTCCAAATATACCTGAGAAAAGGCACAAACATGTGGACGAATCAACAGATCCGAAACATAGGACAATGAGCATACCCAAACACAGGGAAAACATGTACATCGAGTCATGAAAACAATACAAACCTACCCACTTACCAGATAGGGAAGGGATGGGAGGGAAAATACTCGCCTCCTGTCTTTATTAAAATTATAATTATTCGTGCACCAAGGCTAGAATAATTTCCAATTTTAAGGCAAGACAGGAGGCTTCCTATTTTGCATTTTTAACGCCCGTAAGCAGAGCCACCGCCGCTGAAGATACAGGGCGAAAATAAAATTCCCGAAACGTGGAAGCCCGGGACCAATCCGCCGCCTTGAGGATATCATCCAGAGCAGCCCCAGACCGAAGGGCGCAAGATGCAGCGGCCCCCCGAACCGAATGAGCCCCAAAACAAGCATCAACTCCAGCAAGAGCAAGGAGCCAACGGACCCAACGAGCTAAGGTCGGGGAAGAGACGGCTTTAAACGGCTTCACATAAGAAATGAGAAGCTGGGACACCGAAGGAGGACGTACCATAGCAGAGCGCGACAAGTATGACTGAACACATCGGGCCACACAGATGCTAGGGTCATCCCGGAAATAAGGATAGGAAATCGACGAAGAAAAAGTCTTAGTTCTCCTATGAATCTGGAACACCAGACCCTCCGGGGAAAAAGAAATGGCGTGGGTATCAAGAGCCTTGACATCTGAAACCCTACGAAAAGAAAGAAGACACAACAAGAGGGTAAGTTTTGCCGACAATTGGCGCAGAGAGAGAGACTCGTTGTCTGGCCAGGACCGCAGAAAATCGAGTACCACAGCCACATCCCACAGAGATGTATAGCGAGGCGCCGGGGGCCGAGATAAACGAATGCCGCGGAGTAAGCGGCAGACCAAAGGAGCCTTACCAACCGGCTCTCCCGAAACACCGACATGACCACCGGAAATGGCAGACCGAAAGACATTAACAGTACGATAGGATTTACCCGAAGAAAACAACTCAGCTAGAAAATTAAGGACAAAATCTAAAGAGGCTGAATGGGGATCCACTTGCCGTCCCACACACCAAGCAGCCCAATTTCGCCAAGCTGCCCGGTACGACTTTCGGGTACCTGGAGCCCAAGATTCGCGCAGCAAGGACTGAGCTGCGTCCGATAGGCCCGAGCCTGTTCCAGGTCCCCCGAGATCGTCCACGCCACCAGGAGAAGACGACCCTCCTGGATGAGCGGATGCAACTGACCGTCCGAACCCGACAGGAGAGAAGGAAAAGACGGAAGCGCCAGAGGATCCCGCACCGACAGTTGCAACAGAGCAGGGAACCACGGCTGCGCATGCCAGAGGGGGGTCACCAGAACCAGAGAACCGCCGCCGCGGCGCAAATGATGGACGACTCTCGGAATGAGGGCGAATGGGGGAAACGCATACGCACCCCGAGGGGGCCACACCTGCATAAAGGCGTCCGTCGCCAGGGCTTCTGGGTCCGGGAGCCAGCTGAAAAAATCTCTCGTCTGACGGTTCGTCCTGGACGCGAACAAGTCCAGATGAAACGGTCCCCTCCGACGCTGGAGGTCCTGGAAGACCTGCCCGTGGAGCCTCCAGTCGCTCGCATCCCGCCAATGTCGAGAGAACCAGTCTGCCAGAAGATTCTCGGCGCCCGGGAGATATTCCGCCTGGAGGGTGATATTGCGAGCTAGACAAAACTCGAAGATATCCTTCGTCACATCCGTGAGGCGCTTGGAGCGCGTGCCCCCCAGGCGATTGATATATCGGACTGCTGAAAAGTTGTCCATCCGCAGAAGAAGACAGCAGTCTGAGCGGTCCCTGGCCAGGCTCCGGATCGCGAAGGAACCCGCAATCAACTCCAGACAGTTGATGTGGAGCGAACGCTCCTCCAGAGACCAGCGACCTCCGGTCGCCTCTGAGTCGGAGGCGGCGCCCCATCCTAGTAGACTGGCGTCGGATTCGAGAACGAAGTCCGGTCGAGAACCGAAGATCGCCCGACCGTTCCACGCCTCCATGTGACGGAGCCACCAGAGAAGCTCGAGACGAACCTCCTGTGTAAGCCGAATCACCTGGTCGTAAGAAGGCAACTTTCGTAAGTGGTGGGCCTTGAGGCGTTGGAGCGCCCGATAATGGAGAGGGGCGGGAAAAATCGCCTGAATGGATGACGAGAGGAGACCCACCACCCGAGCCAGGAGACGAAGGGAGCAAAAATCTCGGCGGAGAAGAGCCCGAATCTCCTTCCGAATGGAAACCACCTTGGACCGAGGAAGACGAAGCATAGCTGCCTGCGAGTCTATCTCGAAACCCAGGAACAGAATCCGTTGACTCGGGACCAGCTCCGACTTTAGGGTATTTACAATAAACCCGAGCTCGTGAAGGGTCTGAACGACAAAATCCGTCTGAGAGAGCAGCGTCTCTCGGCAGCTCGAAAATAACAGGATGTCGTCCAGATAAATTATGCACCTGACGCCCCTGGATCTGAAGAAAGCCATGACCGGCTTTAGGAGCTTGGTAAAGCACCATGGGGCTGAGCTGAGGCCGAATGGAAGGGCCTTGAACTGCCAGATCTGCGAGCCCCAGCGGAATTGGAGAAAACGCCTGTGATCCGGGTGTATAGGAACAGAAAGGTAAGCGTCTGTAAGGTCCAACCTGGTGAACCAATCGCCCTCCGACATAAGGTCTCGGAGTAGATGAATGCCCTCCATCTTGAAGTGGCGATATACCACGAATGCATTTAGGGAACGCAGATTGATTACGGGACGAAAGTCGCCCGTGCGTTTGCGCACCAGGAAAATGGTGCTGAGGAAACCTACGGGACCGGGGGCTCGCTGAATAGCCCCTTTGTCGCGCAGGGCCCGGAGCTCCTTCGTTATGAGAGCCTGATCGGCCGCGGACCGGAAGGCCGGACGAGGCCTGCGTACCTGAAAGGGGGGAGAGACAAAGTCGATCTGGAAGCCCTGGACCGTTTGGAGGATCCAAGGGTCGGAAGAAATCCACGCCCAGTTGCGGAAAAAATGGGATATGCGACCCCCAACCCGCAGAGGGAAAGAAGGACAAGAAACAGACTGACTTACCAAAACTGGCGCGGCCTCTGGGAAATCCCTGAGCACCTCTGCCTCTGTAACCTCCACGGGTGGAAAAGGGCCTCTGGTTGTAGGACGTTCGGAACGAAGACTGTGGCTGCGGGAAGTTCCGGGGACCTTGTGCTGAAGTACGGCTGGCGACCCCTCGGTCGTCCAGCCCTCCCGGAAAAACGAAGGTTCGGCTGAAACACCTTCTTCATGGACAGCTTCGCCTTGTTCCATGATGTCATAAGGGACACGTGGCGATTAAGCTCTTTCACAAACGCGTCGCCAAAAAGCAAGCCGTTAGCGGCCGCTCCCAAATCCTTGGTGCCCAACTCCGCTAGGCGAGGATCCATGCGTAGCAAGGCCGCCTTGCGACGCTCTGTGGCGATGGAGACATTGGCGTTCCCCAGGAGGCAAACCACGCGAAGGGCCCAATCGCGAATGACCTTGGGGTCTAGGGGAGTATTGTGCAGAAAAGCCCTGTCTGCTAGTGAAAGGATTTGGGTGACAGGTCCTACCATATCCAGGACCTTGTCCTGAGTAGACTTTAAGCCTTGCTCTAAACCCCGTCTAGGGTCTTTATTTTGTGCCGACAGGAGAGCGACCACATTGGGGTCAAATTCTGGCGTGAGGGCCACCTTATCCGGGATGGAGGGACGAGGACACTCCGCTCTAAGCTTATTACGCACCTCCTTAGGAAGGGGCTTTCTGAGCCATTTATGGAGGTAAAGGGCGATATGCTCGGGAGGAGCCCATTCTGTGGCCCTAGGGTGGCGCATAGTAGTGGGGTCAAACAGAGAAGACCCAGTAGGGTCAAGGACCGGAAGGTCCGTGGACGTGGAGGCGGAATGGGATTGAGGGGGGTCGGCACGGTGGGGCTCATCCACCAAATACTCACGGACGAACCCGGAGTCAACATCTCTGGACGAGGCCAGATTAACCGATATATCAGACCCAATGGAGGAGTCTGCCCGCCATTCATCCACTATGGATAGTGGGTCATCAGGAGTGCCAGAGGTTTTTGGGCGTTTGGCCGGAGCCTTGCCCTTGCCCGCAGATATACTGTTGCCCTTCCAGGGTCGTTTAGAACCAGATGCCTCCCCATCTGATTTATCAGACTCAGAGTCTGAAGGGGCATTAGGGGGGCCGGATGGGACAGGGGGATGCCCTTGGGCAGGCAAACTTGCTGACATTTTATTAAAGAATGACTCTACCGAAGTAGAGAATTTAGATTCCAGCCAGGCCAGAAAAGCATCTTGTGAGGGCATGTTGTCCTGAGACATGACTGTGGGGAAAAAGAGAGGGCAGTGTAAGGGTAGATAATGCAAGCAAAGGCACTCATATATATATATAAAATATATCGGAATAAATCATCCACAGGTGTTCAGCCTGGGAGAAAAGCTGATTGATAAAAATCCCCCAAACAGCACTCAATAGTGTATTTACTATATCGCTAAACAGGAGCTGTTGAAAGAAAAACCTGTAAACAGAAAAAAGGAGAAAAAACGGCGAAAAAAACGGGAAAAAATGAACGAAAATGGCGACCGGAGCTCATCAGAGGGCTGTGAAACCCGGCCGCAATATGAAAATACCAGGGAGCAGTAATATGGCCGCCATCCATAAGACAGAGGGAGAATAAAGATGGCGGCGGAAATCTCGTTACGCGAGACCTCGCCGCCAAGCCACAATGGTGGCGAAATCACACGAGAAGGCAGGAAAAGCCCGCGAAAACGCGGGCGCGCAGAAGGGAGGCACTAGGACAGAAGACGGAGAAGACAGAAAACGTAGAAAGGTAAGAGAGAAAAGCCAGCGGAAATAAAACGGGGAAAAAAACCGGGAGAGATAAAAACGGAGGAAAGAAAGATCTAGGGAGGAGAGGGGAAGGAGGGGGAAACCTCCGGAGAAAAGGCCGGAAGGCCCGGGGACCGGAAAATTCCGGGGAACCGAGGGTCCGGAGACCGTGGGAGAGGGTGAAAGAAATAGTAATAAAACAACGGTAAAACTGAAATAAATAGACAATAAATGTACATAAGAATGTGGAAATTATACTTAATGTCAGTATAAATTGGAAGAGGACTGACCTGCAGCTACGGTGAGCAGCAAAGAAAGAGGAAGAGGAGGAGGGCTTTGGGGTTTATATACCTCTTATGTTATGTGTTTCTATTGGTTGTTCACACTTATTATGTTAACTCTTTCTTTGCTGCTACTGTGAGAGTAAAGGAAGTAATGCAAAATAGGAAGCCTCCTGTCTTGCCTTAAAATTGAGTTAACCGGCTTCAAAGACGTTCCAAAGAGGAGATGGAGGCAGAATGACCAGATTTGGAAATCATAAAACGCTACTTGTACTTATTGCCCAATAACTTCCAAAAAACAGCAAAAAAACATAAAAACATTGGGTATTTCTAAACTCAGGACAAATAGTAGAATCTATTTAGCTAGTTTTTTTACTTCCTTTTGTAGGTGAGTAAAAGATTTTTCAAAGAAAAGTCATAAAAGGTGTTTTTTTTTTTTCTTTCAAATTTTCACCATGTTTTCTTATTTTTTTTTATAGTAAATAAGATGATATGATCAAAACATATGGTATCTGAAGAAAGCCCATACAATATATAACATGTATGGGTACACTAAATAGGTGAGGAGAAAATTACAGCTCAACACAAGCACCGCAAAAGTGTTAAAACAGCCTCGGCCCCACAGGGTACAAAAAGAAAAAATGAGCCAGGTCCTTAAGGGGTTAAAGAAAACATGAGTGAGCATGCAAAACCCATTTCTTTTATTTCTTATGCGATTTATATTCAACTGCAGATAACAGAATGGCACAATCATAAAACAAAACATGGCAAAAAGAAATATATAATAAAAATGTATTTATGTAGGGCTGCAACTAACAATTACTTTCATAATATATTAGTTGGCCAATTATTTTTTCGGATAAAAAAAACAATATGCAAATTTTTCATTTATTTTAAAAAAATGTATAAACACATTGGGTGTTAAAATTTTTTAAGGTTCTTTCGACGTAGTTAAAAATACATACTTTATTAGAAAAACAGCAAAAGCAGTACTAAGTCAGAGAAAAACGTTGTATTTTAGGTATGAATTTACAGCTCATGGTATATTTCACTGTCACACAACACCCCAATATGTGTTCAGCAACATCTGAGTACAGTGATACCCCACATGCATGGGTTTGTCAGGCTGTTTGGGGTCTAAAAGGCCACATTTGGGACGTGTGCATTTTTCAAATTGTAAATTAGACATGTGGTAATCCTTCCCCCTGTGTTAATTGGGACATTGTTGAACCCGGGGAATTTACCCCATCAAATCATACATTTTGTTAAAGTAGACATCCCATGGGCATTTAACATGAGAGAGAGAGTACATTATCCTTTGGGAAATGTACTTTTGTTTTTACTAATGTTA
Source organism: Sceloporus occidentalis (assembly GCA_023333645.1). Lineage (NCBI taxonomy): Eukaryota > Metazoa > Chordata > Lepidosauria > Squamata > Phrynosomatidae > Sceloporus > Sceloporus occidentalis. The sequence continues at coordinate 113,313 of JALMGF010000532.1, read as the reverse complement.
CTGTACACAAGTTTGGTAGTCTCTCATAAACAAAGTGTGGGGTGTGATAAATTAATGTTTTGCGTTTAGGTTCTTGAGATAATAGGTGCCAATTATTTTTCACTGCCTGTGATATATTATTAGATACTGGAGAAAAAAGTAGTGACAAATCGAATACCATTATCTCTAGTTTTGTTTGTTTTTATTTGCACTAGATTTTTTCTGGTAATTATCTATCACAGTGTATATAAAATATTCAAAATTCCTCCAATACATGACAATGGTGCCATACTAAAAAACCATAATGCAAAATGGCTAATCTGTGGCCTTATTTGTTTACAAAGTCTGAACCCATTGAAGATTATCCCCTTAACGACAATTGCCGGTCCTGGCACGACACGGAAAAGCATGTGCTTTACGACAATTGACGTGCCAGGACCGGCACGTCTTTAAACGGGTGCAGAAAGCGATCTACTTTCGCTTTCTGCACCCAAAAAGCGTTGCTGAATGCCTCGACATCGAGGCATTCAGCAACGCCGCGATCGGCACGAAGGCCCCTCCACGGGGCGTCAACATCCGCCATACTTTGTATGGCGGCGGACGCCCGTTTTAAAAGCGTTTAGGAGGCGATCAACGATCGCCTCCTAAACTTAAATGGTGTCGCTGGAATGCCTCGATCAGGAGGCATCCAGCGACACCAAACACTTACCTTTCGGTGGGCTGTGACCGCTCCGGAGAGCGGTCACAGCCGCAGCTGCCGGTGATCTTCGCCATCAAGGAAGATGGCCGCCGCCCTGCAAGAGAAACAAGCAAGTTTTAAAAGCTCGCTAGACGGTCTCCAGACCATCTAGAGAACTCTGGCTCCACTTGCAGGTTGAATACAGGTACTGCATTCACCATGCAAGTCAATGGAGCCCAGCTTTCTAATCACATTGTGATTAGTAAAAAAAAAATAATAAAATAAAATTAATAATTAGAAAAAAATAGTAAAAAAACAGTAAAATGTAAAAATAATTTCCCACTGATGTCACTATCAGGGGAACCTCCAAGTTGAAAAAAAAATGTTTAAAAATTTTTTTTAAAAAAGGCAACAAAATATAAAATATATATATAAAAAATATATTTTTGTGAGCAAGTCCTAAAATTAGCATATTAGCTTAAAACAATTCTCGCATGGAAAGAGTTAAAATACTGGCATATTAAATGCCCGTGGGGTGTCTACTTTTAAAAAAGGTATGATTTGATGGGGTAAATTGAATTGGCCAGGTTCAACAAGGTCCCAATTAACACCGGGGGAAGGATGGCCACACATCTAATTTCCAATTAGAAAAATGCACACGTACCAAATGTGGCCTTTTAGTTCCCCCCAAAAATGACAAATTCATGCATGTGGGGTATCACTGTACTCAGGAGATGTTGCTGAACACATATTGGGGTGTCGTGTGACAGCGGCATATACCAGGAGCTGTAAATTCATACATAAAGTAGGTGTGTGTGGGAAAAATACACACACAAAAATACTACTGCAAACTTTGAAACAATGCTGGTGGTAAAATGTGTGCATGCAAAGAGTTAAAATACCAGCATTTAAAATACCCTGGGGTGTCTAGTTTTCAAAAATATATGGTTTTGTTGGGCACACTGAAATGGCCCGGCTCAAAGATGTACCAAATAGGGCATGGGCAGTGGATCCCCAAATGCCAAAGTTCAACATTGAAAAATGCGCATGCCCCAAATGTGGCGCTTTTGCCCCCAAACAGCCAGGCAAAATCATTCATGTGGGGTATCACTGCGCTCAGGAGATGTTGCTGAACACATATTGGGGTGTTTTGTGATAGTGACATAAACGAGAACATTTTAATTCATACCTGAAGTAAAATGTGTGTGGCAAAACAAATGCAAAAAAATGACTACCACAAAGTTTGACAAAGACTGGTGGTAGATATGGTGCATGGAAAGAGTTAAAATACTAGCATTTGAAATACCCTGGGGTGTCTAGTTTTCAAAAATATATGGGTTTATTGGGCACACTGAAATGGCCCGGCTCAAAGATGTACCAAATAGGGCATGGGCAGTGGATCCCCAAATGCCAAAGTTCAACATTGAAAAATGCGCATGCCCCAAATGTGGCCCTTTTGCCCCCAAACAGCCAGGCAAAATCATTCATGTGGGGTATCACTGCGCTCAGGAGATGTTGCTGAACACATATTGGGGTGTTTTGTGATAGTGACATAAACGAGAACATTTTAATTCATACCTGAAGTAAAATGTGTGTGGCAAAACAAATGCAAAAAAATGACTACCACAAAGTTTGACAAAGACTGGTGGTAGATATGGTGCATGGAAAGAGTTAAAATACTAGCATTTGAAATACCCTGGGGTGTCTAGTTTTCAAAAATATATGACTTGATGGGGTAAATTGCATTGGCCGGGTTCAAAGATACCCGAAATGGCACATGGGGGGAAGAATTACCAGATTTGGAAAAAATGGCTTTGAAATAGCAAAACGCTACCTGTACTTATTGCCCCATAATGGGTAGAAAAAAGCAAAAAAACATAAAAACATTGGGTATTTCTAAACTCAGGACAAATAGTAGAATCTATTTAGCAGGTTTTTTCATTACCTTTTATAGATGAGTAAAAGATTTTTCAACTAAAAGTTAGAAACAGTCATTTTTTTCTAAGTTTTTCACCATATTTTATACTTTTTTTAGTAGTAAATAATAAGATACAATCAAAACAATGTCATCTAAAGAAAGCCCTTCTTGTCCTGAAAAAAACAATATCTAATGTGTGTGGGTTCAGTAAACGGGAAAGAAGAAAATTACAGCTAAACACGAGCAGCGCTGAAATGTTAAAAAGGCCATTGTCACGAAGGGTACAAAAAGTAAAATCAGCCTTTGTCACGAAGGGGTTATACATTGTGACGGAACCCTGCATCACTGCCAGCCTCCTCCCTATTGACTATGAGCCCTGACTTTATAAAGACTTCTGTGGCTACCCCCAGCAGTATATCATCTCATCACTTGCTGAGGGGATTATCTCTGGCAGAGCAAGTATATTGGGGGACTGCAAAATAATGTTCTCCAGAGGGCTATGACTTTGGTGGCCCGGGATTATTATGGGATAGTCTTCAGGAGGATCCGGACTTCGGCAGTACAGCGGAGTGGCGGATTGAGGACATCTGGGATTTCAGGGAGTTGGACCTCCCAGATGCACTTCTTAAATGGCTTTATGCTGAAGGAAAACAGTACACCTCTGAACAGTGTCTGGGAAACTGCGGTTCCTGCTGCACAAAAAGTTGATCGTCAACAGATCAAGAAACTGACAGACTCCATGAATTGAAAGCTTATGACAGGTGGCTATATTGGTCACTGATTTTTTTGGAAATATCACGAATGTTGAAATTCCAAAAAAAAAAAAGTGGAAAGACAATTACGTAAATCCTACTTTAATTCTGCAAAGTAATATTCCTACTGGGACTCATGGTTGAATGAGCCCCAGCCAGATGACCGATTTACCTGTTCTGTAACTAAATGTTGTTTTATATGAGTTTATATTCAACTATGCAGACGTGTCTTTGTCTCTCATTTTGTTCTAATCTTTAAAATCAAATAAATACATTACAAAAAAAAGTTTATTTGTAAGTATTGAGTTTTTGTTTAGTATTCTCACTCTAACAGATGAAAATAAACCAGTAAGATGGGAAAATTATCGTTTTTCATTTAGTTGCGTAATAATTCTGCAAACTAATAGTTGCCCAATAATTGTGCACACATTATATAAGGTTTCTTAACATTTTGGATTGACAGAGTACAGTAGTTTAATAATAAAATTGATCCTCAAAAATACAATTTGCCTAATAATTGTGCACATAGTGTAAAGATGTGTGACAGGTGATTTTTTTCCAACCATTCTATGAATGTACTGTAAAATATTGACATGAACTAGGATACTTTTACATTAACTTTGCATTTAAAGGGACACTGCAGCACTTTAAGGCATTTGATATCTAAGCGGTCCCCGTAACATTTTGTGGCATCCCCTTTGCAAATGTATTGGGGATTTACAGAATCTCCACATATGCATTTGCTGCAAAAGTGCAGTTTATGTCTCTGGCTAGATTTGTTATGCCTTCTTTTGACTGAAACAGATTAAAGTACTCTAATTTGCATTCCTCTTCTAAATTAGGTTCAGAAACAATTAACCAAGCCTCAGTGTCTAAATGGGCCACATGAAGCCATTTATTTGCTAAACTTGGTTTGGTCCATAATATGCAATCTCCTTTTATAATATATATATATATGTGTATTTTCACCCAAACTTTATTTTTAATGAAAATTGCCTGTTTCGTGCATTCGTAGGAATCCACAAAAACTAAGGTGATCTCCGAAAAATCAACATGATTCGTCGCCAAGCGTAGCCGCAGCGATTAAAAGTCATTTTGGCACCATTACAAGCCTGTTTTGGTGCTCACTGATGAGGTAAAGAGGGAGGGACTGTACATATCAATGACTGACAGGTTGTAACGTGAGAATCAGATGAGGAACCCAGTATGCATTGATTAGAATGAGGGTCACAAGTAGATAAGCAACAGTTCACTAGAATGGTCAAGCAAGCCGGGTCAGGAATGGAGAAAACAACGTAGTCAAACATGCAAATATCAGCAACAGATTGTGGATAAACTACTGCAAGAGTAGTGAGCCCAGCCAATACAACAACCAAGCACTGAATGGAAGTCAGTGCTCAGTTTTTAAACTGGCTTTTAATCCCCTATTTGACACTCCCCCACCCCCTATATGCCACTCTGACTCCCTGATATGGCTTTAAACCCCATATATGTCACTCTACCTCCAGAAAACCATTAACCCCCCCCCGCTTCCCCGTTTTACCAGTGCATCCCTTTACTTGTGGCTCCACCATAGAAGCCCCGGTGAAAGTGCTGGCAGCAGCGGAGGTTGTCTGTGCGCATCCCGCAAACGTTCACCGGCTGCGGGATGCGCACAGACAACCTCTGCTGCTACCAGCACTTCTATGGTGGAGCACCGAAAGGTCATGTGATGCCGGCGCTCCGTCATAGAAACCCCCAGAGGAAGTGCTGGCAGCAGCAGAGGCTGCCAGAGAGGAGGATCCAGGTCCCCTGCATCGCTGCGGAGATCTGGATCATAGTCTTGTAGTCAGACCTCTATTTGAGGTCTCATTAGAAGACGACCTAGAATATAAGACGAGGGGTATTTTCCAAAGCATTTGCTCTGAAAAAACCTTGTCTTATAATTGAGAAAATACGGTATATATACACACACATACACAAGGCTCAACAAACCTCAGGGGCCATGTCACACATGACTACTAGAGATCACTTCCTGGCACTCGGGAGGTATACTTGGAATGGCACATTGCACCCAGGCAGCGTTTCATGACCCCGCAAGACAGAGGCAGCAGGCAGCTCACATGCAGCGCAGACAAGTCTGAACAGGTAAAAAGGGAGCATTTGTGTTTGGACTATAATGTTAGAGCACATATATGTTTAGTGCTAGTTAGTGTGTGTGTATATGTATAGCGCTAGAGTCAATGAGTTCGTGAATGTGTATATGGTGTTAGTGTGTGTATACATGTATAGTACTATATATGTATAGTGTTTGAGCATGTGAGGGTGAGTAGTGTGTATATTGTAGTATCATAAATACACACTGACTTTTGCACTATGCATTTACATACATACTGACTCTATGTATAGTGCTAGAGTTAGTGTGAGTACGGATTGTACTGTAGTGTCATGTGTATGTATGTATAGTACCAGAGTCAGTGTGTGTGTGTGTGTGTGTGGATAAGGATAGAATCAATGTGTGTATACACACAAGAACATATCTTGATCCATAATCCAAATGGTAGCCATGTCACAGTTTTTGCTGATGACACAAAATTAGGCAGGGTAATTCAGACTAATCTTGAGGTTTCTTCTTTCCAGGAGGATTTAGACAGAGTTGGGGACTGGGCTTACAAGTGGCAGATGAGGTTCTACATCGATAAATGCAAAGTTATGCATTATGGTAAAAATAATAAAAATGCAAACTATACTAAATAAATGTAATATCCTTGGGGAAAAACTACCATTGAGAAGGATTTAGGAATAATGGTAGACAATAGACTTAACAGTGCGCAATGCCAGCAAGCAGCTGCAAGGGCCAATAAGGTCTTGGCATGCATAAAAAGAGGTATTGATTAACGGGACTTTACAGGTCAATGGTAAGACCTCACCTTGAGTATGCGGTACAATTCTGGGCACGAGTCCTTAAAAAGGACATTATGGAACTAGAAAAAGTACAAAGGAGGGCTACAAAATTAATAAGGGGATTGGGAGATACTAGTTATGAAGAGAGAATAAAAAAGTTAAAATTATATACACTGGAAAAATGTCATCTTACAGGGGATATGATAACATTATATAAATATATGCAGGGCCAATATAAAGAGCTCTCCAGTGATCGATAAAATCGATAATGAAAATCGTTGCCAACGAATTTCATTATCGATTAGTTGAATCGATTTTTATCGATTATAAAATGAGGGTTTTTTCAGAGCAAACGCTCTGAAAAATACCCCTCGTTATATAATCCGCTTAGTCTGACTCACAGTAGCAGCTCCTACTTACCAGTCCCTCCCTGTAATCACTGTGACAACTGGCCCCGCCCCCTTCCTTCTCCCAGAAGGCCAGAACCACATGGCTGTGAGACTCATCTAACTGTAAGTATAAAATTAATATTTGGGCTGCTGAAAGTTAGGGGAGGTGGGGGTTAATTTAGGGGCAGTTATGGTTAATGGGGTGTTTATGGTTAATTTAGGGGCAGTTATGGTTAATGGGGTGTTTAGGGGCAGCTATGGTTAATGGGGTGTTTAGGGTTAATTTAGGGGCAGCTATGGTTAATGGGGTGTTTAGGGTTAATATAGCAGCAGCTGTGGTTAATGGGGTGTTTAGGGTTAATTTAGGGGTAGTTATGGTTAATGGGGTGTTTAGGGATAATTTAATGATGAGGACTGAGGGTTAATTTAATTAATTTAATAAAGTTAACTTAAGGTGCAGTTAGAGGTAAAGGGGGGGGCAGACTAAGGGGAATCTAAATCCTGGGGGCAGTGAAGATTAACCCAGTACTTATTTATAAAAGTATGGTGTCAGTGTGCTGTGAACAGGTCTGTGACTCTATGAGGGGACTATGAGATATCTGGGGGGTATAAGGTATATCTGGGGAGGATGGAGTGACATATCTGGGGGTATAAGGAATATACGGTATATAAGGCATATGTGGGGAGGGCAGCGTGACATGTCTGGGGAGGATGGAGTGGTGTATCAGGGGGTATAAGGCGTATCAGGCACAGTGGCATATGTGGGGGTAGAGTGGAGTGACATATGTGGGAGGCAGCGTGGCATGTCGGGGAGGCAGCGTGGCAAGCCTGGGCTCAAATGTGCATAAATTTTATCAAAGTTTTTTTTATTCTGCTGTTTGTATTTAACATAATTTGTTTATTAAATTATTTTAAATAAATTAAAAATGTACATTCATTTTTTTTATCCGATTAATCGAAAAAATAATCGGCCAACTAATTGATTATGAAAATAATCGTTAGTTGCAGCCCTACAAAGAACGAAAGGTCACCCTCTGAGACTGGAAGAGCGGAGATTTCATAGACGACAAAGGAAGGGATTCTTTACAGTAAAAACAATAAAGGTATGATGGAATATATATACACACACACCCCAGTATACACTCACTGGTCACTTTATTAGGTACACCTTGCTAGTACCGGGTTAGACCCCCGTTTGCCTTAATTGTTCGTGGCATACTTTCTACAAGGTGCTGGTAACATTCCTCAGAGATTTTGGTCCATATGGACATGATGGCATCTAGCAGTTGCTGCACATCCATGATGCGAATCTCCCGCTCTACCACATCCCAAAGGTGCTCTATCAGTGAACTCATTGTCATGTTCAAGAAACCCGTTTGAGATGATGTGAGCGTTGTGACATGTTGTATTATCCTGCTGGAAGTAGCCATAAGAATATGGGTACACTGTGGTCATAAAGGGATGGACATGGTCAGCAACAACACTCAGGTAGGCTGTTGCGTTTAAATGATGCTCAATTCTTACTAAGGGCCCAAAGTTTGCCAAGAAAATGTCCCCTACACCATTACACCAGCAGCCAGAATCGAGATTCATCAGACAAGGCAACCTTCTTTCAGTTATCCATTGTACAATTTTGGTAAGCCTGTGCGAATTGTAGCCTCAGTTTCCTGTTCTTAGCTGACAGGAGTGCCACCCGGTATGGTATTATGGTGCTGTACCCCATCTGCTTCAAGGTTCGACATGTTGTGCATTCAGAGATGGTATTCTGCATACTTTGGTTGTAACAAGTGGTTATTTGAGTTACTGCTGCCTTTCTGTCATCTCAAACCAGTCTGCCCATTCTCCTGTGACTGCTGACATCAACAAGGCATTTTCATCCACAAAACTGCTGCTCACTGGATATTTTCTCTTTTTCTGGCTATTCTCTGTAAACCCTAGAGATGGTTGTGTGTGAAAATCCCAGTAGATCAGCAATTTCTGAAATACTCAGATGAGCCCGTCTGGCACCAACAACCATGCCATGTTCAAAGTCACTGAAATCGCCATTCTACATGCTTAAAAGCATTGAGTTGCTGCCATTTGATTGGCTGATTAGCTATTTGTGTTAACAAGCAATTGAACAGGTGTACCTAATAAATAGAGGTCTGACTACAAGACTAAGATCCAGATCCCCCGCAGCACTGCAGGGGACCTGGATCCTCTTCTCCAGCAGCCGGTAGGGCATCTGCAACCTCCGCTTCTGCCAGGGCTTCTATGACATCACATGACCTTCTGGTGCTCATTCATAGAAGTTCCCTGATATTCGTTTTAACCCCCTATATGCCACTGCCTCCCTGATATTCCTCTTAACCCTCTATTTGCCACTATGCCTTCCTGATATCCTTTTAACCCCCCCTATATGCTACTCTGCCTCCCTGATATTCCTTGTAACCCCCTGTAACGGAGCTGGCTAGTCTGACCGACTACCTCCGCTGTCTTGCGCTCCCTTAGCCTGGGACAACACACTTTCCCCGGTTCCCCAGTCACTAGCCGAGACTCAGTGTAGGGTAAAACCAAACAAAGACTGATTTATTTTGGACACACAGGGCTGGATATATCCAGCAAAACACATTTACATAAAACAAGATATTGGGACACAAACCGCCCCCTTAATCTGCCTCCCAGAGACAACAGGGGCAGTAACGGGATTAACAATACAATAGGTGGGGGGAGATTGATTTATATAACATTAAACTGAAAGAATGGTGGTCACTCCCTGGTTGCAGATCCTGGCTGTCTGCTGGAGATAATCCCCTCAGCCAGTGATGAGATGATACTGCTGGGGTTAGCCACAGAAGCCTTTACAAACCCAGGGCCCATAGTCAATAGGGAGGAGGCTGGCAGTCGGGCCTCTCCAGTGGTCCCAGTGATGGAGGGTTCCGTCACACCCCCTTTATGACACTCAGCCTCCCTGATATTCTTTTCAATCCCATTATGCTACTCTGCCTCCAGAAAGCCCTTTAAAGCCCCCCATATGCCACTCTTACCCTCCCCCAACTGACCAGTGCTGTCTAGTGGGGGAGCCGGTGGAGGACCTGAGCTGCTGCTACCGGACTAGACACCAAGGAATCTGGAGCACGGGGGGAAGTCTAAAGAAGCAGTGACAGGGAGGCAGTGGCATATAGGGGTTAAAATGAATATCAGGGAGGCAGAGTGGTATAAGGCATTTCTGGGGGACAGAGTGTCATATAGGAGGGTTAGAAGGCATATTTGGGATGCAGAGTGCCATACAGGGTGGTATAAGGCATTTCTGGGGGGCAGAGTGACATATAAGGGGGTATAAGGCATATCTGGAGGCAGATGTGCATAACTGGGGGCAGGTTGGCAAGTAAAAACAAAAAATGCATTTTGCTCAATCATAGTTTTTATTAAATATGAAAAAAATAGTTTACATGTGAATTAATATGTACTAGTAACAAAAATTTCTTATAGGGTAGGCTTTTTCTTTTTTCCTAAATTAATATTCAAATTTTGGTGGGTCGTCTTATAATTATGGTCATCTTATAATTGAGCAAATACGTTATACAGAAAACAATTACTTCACGTTCTTGCTGCTAAAGGTGGTTCTACAACCTGTTGAATCATAAGATTCTTAGTACTTAGTTTTTTTTTTTCTTTTTTTACACATGGCTTCTCCATTTTGGCTTTATTTCTGTTGCATAAATCATGACCCGGCATAATATGTCTTGTTGTTCATTTGATGTTGAATTTTTAGACCTGCTAAGGAACTGATGGTTGTTAGTATATCCTGATATGTAAATCCACAGAGGGTGTACTTATTTTTTCCACACAACTGTATATACACTGATTATGACCACTGACAGCTGAAGTGAATAACACTGATAATCAACTTATAATGGCACCTTTCAATGGGTGAGATATCTTAGGCAGAAAGTGAACAGTTGGTCCTCAAAGTTGATGTGTTAGAAGCAGGAAAAATGGGCAAGTGTAAGGATCTGACCGACTTTGACAAAAGCCAAATTGCGATGGCTAGACAACTGGATCAGAGCATCTCCAAAACTGCAGCTCTTGTGGGGTGTTCCTGGTCTGCAGTGGTCAGTACCTACCAAGGAAGAAAAAGCAGTAAACCAGTGACAGGGTTAGGGGCGGCCAATGTTAATTTATGCATGTGGGGAGCGAAGGCTGGCCTGTGTGGTCCAATCCAACAGACAAGCTAATATAGCTCATATTGCTGAAAAGACTAATGCTGGTTCTGATAGAAAGGTGTCAGAACACACTGTGCATCTCATTTTTCTGTATAAGGGGCAGTGTAGCCACAGACAAGTCAGGGTGCCTATGCTAACCCCTGTCCACTGCCGAAGGCACCTACCATGGGCACGTGAGCATAAGAACTGGACAATAGAAGGTGGTGGCCTGGACTGATACATTATGTTTTCTTTTACATCACATAGATGGCCAGGGACGTGTGCGTTGCTTACCTATAGAACACATGGCACCAGGATGCATCCATGGACGCCCCACCTCACAATTTACAGGACCTGCTGCTAATGTCTTGGTGCAAAACACCACAGCACATCATCAGAGGCCTAGTGGAGTCCATGCCTCGACGGATCAGGACTGTTTTGCTGACAAAACAGGGACCTACACAACATTAGGCAGGTGGTCATAATGTTATGGCTGATTGGTATATATGTATAGTGCTAGGGTTAGTGTGTGTATAGTTTGTGTGTGTGTATAGTGTTAGCGTCAGTATTTATATGTGTGTGTGTGTCTGCCCTTCATCTTTCCAAACTTTTTTTCCCCCATTAATCCCCCTTTTCTGCTCCACAGCACCGTCCTCTCCTTCCAACTCCACCCAAGAGCTTGCCACCTACTTTTAATTTAAAAAAATCATATGGTACCCTAACCACCCTCCTTGCCACTAGCCACCCTCAGCTGATCCAGTCGAGTTACCCCTACTGACCTTCTCTTCTCCTCCCATCTCATCATCTGCTCCTTCAACTCTATACTCTCACATCTCCTATCATCCCATTCTAATGTCCTTACCCCAACCAATATCTTTAATCTCCCTCTTTCCTCTGGTACATCCCAACCTTATTTAAACATGCTACCATTTCTCCCATCATAAAGAATCCTTCCCTTAATCCCACATCCCCAAAGTACCATCCATTTTCTCTTCTCCCGATGGCATCCAAACTGCTGAAACAACTTATAATCAAGTTCTTCACCGCAAACTCCCTGCTTCACCCCCTTCAATCTGATTTCTATCCACAGCATTCCACAAAGACTGCCTTAACATTAATATTACCAACAACCTCCTCAGCAGTAAAACAAAAGGCCACTTCTCACTACTTTTACTATTGGACCTCTTTGTAGCATTTGACACAGCTGACCACATCCTCCTTCTACAATTCCTTCATGCCCACAGCATCCATGACACAGCTCTTTTCCAGTTCAAATTGTACCTCTCTGTCCATACCTTTAGTGTCTCCTTCATTGGAACTTGCTCCTCCGCACTACCGTTATCTGTTTTGTTCCTCAAGGCTCAATTCTTGGGATTCTACTCTTCTCTATCTACACATCTTCATATCTTCCAAGTCCGCTGCCTTAGTGTAACACTTCACTCTGCTCTCTCCTTCATTCCTCACATCCAGTCCCTCAAAAAATCCTGCTGCTGGGGCTATGACCAAAACTTTAAGTATATAAAAAATAAACACATGATTTGGAAGAAAAACTGGCTCCCACATTTTTTCCTAGATGTAAATAAAGTATATATATATATATATATATATATATATATATATATATATATATATATAGTACATGGACACACACACACATTATATATATATATATATATATATATAAAGAGAGAGAGAGAGAGTTTGTATGATAATTGTGTATTTGTATACATTTAGAGGCACAGATAACACAAATTAAACAACTTGCAGACATCAATCATTTTGAAAAAGGTAAACATTATTGCGTTTCCCCACATTTCTATAGCTTAATTTAAACAATCCATTCCCTTCCTATAGCAATGGAGGTCGAAGGGAGATAGACACAAAACTCACCAAAGTACTCGAAACAAAGGACCGCAGAAGGGGTAATTCGTTGATTCTGCATTAGCGATATTACTAAATGTTAACAGCGAATCCAAAACAGGCGGAAGGAAGGTCCTTCAGAAGATAATTTGTGAGTTACTAGTCACTGAAAGAAAGATGGCATGGTAAAGAACTCAACGGGTCCTTTTCAGTGGATGATACAAATGGCGGTGAATTAGTCCTGAAATTCAGTCCTCTGCTTTCCTAAAGTACACACTACCCGTAGCTCCGATAGCAACATAATGCTTATGTTTTTGTTCTCTCAAACAGCTCTTGCAAATCTGGAGTCCCGTTGCAAACATTTGGCAGGAGTCACAACTGTAATCCAGTTAAAATAAAAAAATAGACATGTATATAAAAACGGATACCTCTCTCAGATGATGCAGTAACGACGAGTTGTTGCACCGTAATAGTTTTAGAAAACCACAAACCCCCACCCCCCGTATTGTGCCAGCAACCCAGACCGAACTTAACCCCCCAGAGGATGCTTAGAATGACCAATGGGAAGAAACGCCCCTAGTGTGTGACGTAGTACTCTACTTATTAGCGGTATCGTAGCCCAGCGAATTCCTTGGGAGTTTATTGGCTGCGGGACGATTGGCCTCTAGAACTAAAAGCCGAACTTCTGTTTCGTAGAACGTGTCTGTGGTTGACTAGGCGGTTAAGGCAGGCCTGACAAGAAATGGAGCTTGAGGGTCGTTTTGGAAAAATGTAATGGGAGGGGTGGGATGGGATGATATTTCAAACGGTAGTTTAGTAAATTTATATATCAGGAGAAGGGGGTATGGACAGGTAACTCCGCTTTTATGATGTAAATGTAATGGAGTTTGAAAGTAATTCATAAGAGGATTTTCTAGATGAAACTAATTGGGTGGGTTGGAAAAGAGAATAACGGAAGTTGGCATGGAAGCCTTATTTTCACCCTCATAGTTGAAGCGTGTTGGCTTATATTTAAGATTTAGGCATATGTAGTAGGAGCTACTCTTCTGGCGCCCCCCATCCCCCCAAAAAAGGAAAATAATCTTGTAACAAAAAACTAGCTTTCATTATAGATAGTTTATGTGCAAGTGCAAACAAGTACAGTAATATATAACTGGAAACAATAATATAATATACAAGGAAAAAACAGCTAATCTGCTGTAACAAAATAATTTTTTTAAATATTGAAAAAATTGGACCCCAGAAAGCATTTCCTTGGGCCACGCTCCCTAGCATGCAATCACTCCCTCCGCCACCACACCAAAAAGAAAATTGCCACACTGACTGCAAATTAGGGGAAGGCTGCGATAGTCAGAGCAGTCTTCCCCCCTTCTCACCCTGACCATGACTTTGAGAGGTCCTCACCCCTGCAGTCATTCCCGGTCTCTTTGTCCCTCATTCACTAAGCCATACCTCTCCTTTCCTTCCTCCCTGTGAACTATAGATCAAACACATATAAACAGCACTTGCATGTGTAGATCACATACAAACCCTATATTTGCAGGTATGCATAAATTATGTATGGAAACATAGCATATCAGGTATAGATCAACAGAATCAACACAAAAACCAAGCTTTGCAGGTATAGATCAATTGAAAATCACGTTAACCAGCGTTGAAGGTATAGATCAAAAACAGAATCAGACATACAAACCCTCTATTTGTAGGTATACAATAATAATGTATGGAAACTGAGCGTACCAGATACAGATCACCAGAAAAACACACACCCAGCTTTGCAGGTATAAATCAATTGGAATTCAAATATAAACTCAGCATTAAAAGGTATAGATAACCCCCTAAATTACAGGCATAGATCACAGGTTGCACACCCCAAAGCCAGCCCTGGTGTCCACATTGCCCACATAGAACCTGATCAGCGCCCAGATTACATACATATTACAGCCCAGCCTGAGACAATTTTGTCCCCTAACAGCCCAGTGTAAGACATGTGCTATCTTTGCATTTCCCCAAATCACTTAAACATCCATGATAGACACAAACACTTTACACAGTTACTCACTCATTCACAGGAATCATTTACACATATTCATCAATGCAGTCTCACAAATAATTCAAACAATTCATCCACACATTAATTAATTAATTCTCATAAGCATTCACACAATTCATCCACACATTAATTAATTCATTTTCGTACGCATTCGCACTACCCCCTCTCCCCATCTACCCCTCCCCTTCTCACTATGTACCCCATCTCCCCTTCTCACTGCCCCCCCCTCTTCCCCTTCTCACTGCCCCCCCCTCCCTACTTCTCATTATACTTACTTACCTTGTTGTCGGAGTCCTGCGGTGGGAGCGCGAGGTGTCAGTCTTCCCGCGCTGCCGCGGTGCACGCTTCACAGCTGAGCACCGCAATATGACATCATATACCGGCGCTCAGCATGAAACGCCGGCACCGCGACGGAGTCACGGAGAGTTCCTAGGTACGAACAGGGCCGACCTTAGGGGTGTGCGGCCGCACAGGGCGCCACAGCAGCAGGCGCCCCTGCCCGGGACTTAAATTACAACATCGATTTTTGTTTGTTTGTTTTTAACATGGAGGATGTTAAATAAAGGTTTTTTTTAACTTTATTTATCCTCCATTTTAAATAAAGTTAAAAACAAACAAAACAAAGTAATTTAAGTCCCGGGCAGGCGCCCCTGCTGCCATGGCGCCCTGTGCGGCCGCACACCCCTAAGGCCGGCCCTGTTCATACCTGGAAACTTCTGGGCTCTGGCTAACCGGAGCCTTCCCTCACGGGACGCTGCCAGGACTGCCCACTGACGTCAGCGGACGGGCCTGTGATGTTGGTGAGAGGTCTCCCTGACGTCAGTGGGAGTTCCCAGGTATGTTCACTATCTATCCCTCTCCCTCCCTTCTCACTATCTACCCCTCTCCCTCACTTCTCATACCTGGGAACTTCTGGGCTACTGCTATCCGGAGCCTTCCCTTGCAGGATGCGGCCAGGGCTGCCCACTGACGTCAGCAGGCGGTCCTGTGACGTTGGTGGGAGTTCCAAGTGATATCAGTGGGATGTCCCACTGACGTCAGTGGGAGGTCCCCCTGGCGTCAGTGGTGGTTGAAGGGATTGCTGTGTATATATATATATATATATATATGTGTGCTGTCCTCAATAAAGATAGTTCTGTTTTACCACTACACTATGTCTCGCAAAGTGCTTGGGGAAATATGAAGGGTTAATCCCTTGAGCAATTAAGCTTTCAGTGGCAAGGAAGATATCTATGGCGGAGCTACTCAGTCCAAGTCCGGTCTCCGTCACACCTTATACCCCCTATATGCCACTCGGCCCCCCAGATATGCCTTATATTCCCAGATATGCCTTATTCCCCCCTGATATGCAACTCTGTCCCACTCTGTTAGAATAAGTATGTGAGTGTATGTGTAAGTGTGTGTTAGCATGGATGTGTAAATGTGTGTTAGCAAGAATGTGTATGTGTGTATTAGTGAGTATGAAACAGAATGTGTTGGCAGATAAGAACCATTTGACCCATGTAGTTTGCCCAATTTCTGAAAACATTCCTTAGTCCCTGGCCTTGTCAAAGCCATATCCCCCCCTTTCTCCTTCTTTTGCCTCTAGCGAGCAACATAGTTACCTTTCCTGCTTCCCTAGGGCAGCATCCTGAGCCGTCCCCTCCTTGGTCACCACATTAAAAGGTGCGCCATGCCTTTAAGACACCGAGTGTTGGTGTATAATGTTAAGCACCTTCTAATGCAGTCTATGGAGGCTGTGCTGGGTTGAAGGGTCGCTTGTAACCGGCCCACTGAGCAGCAGGACACTGGGGGGATGATGTGCCCCCTGGTTTGGCAGATTCCTTCTGTTGCTATCGTCACAAAGGGGGTTAAAAGGTTTTTATTGCACCAAGAAGATTTGCTGCACTGTTACCTACACTATTTCTTTTGTACAAATAAGTGCCAGTTATGACACACTGTAATTATTAATCCTACCAAGAAAATACAAACAGCGGTAACACACCTACAACAAAAGCTCATCTCATTCCTGGACACTTCCCATTAGACAGTGCATGTTGTGCAAATAGGCTAAAAACTATTTTTTGGTTCATTTTTGGCCCATTCATTTTTGGGGAACAAATTACATTCCCTATTCATTCGGTTCAGCTAAAAACCAGAGGGGATTATCTTTAATTCGACAGCGAAATTCATTGCCCGTGCCCACATTCACTCTCACAAACTCTCAATTCAATCTCTCTCACATGCTCTCTAAATGTTTCCCTGCCTTCTCTGCTGACTACTTCCGCTTCTGGCTCCATGTCCGCTTCCACATCTCCTTGTTCTTCTATCTCTGCATAATCTCCGCATAACCTGGCACGAACTTCTGCCAAAATGGTGGCGCTTCTGGTGACATCCTCTCTCCCGAATGGAGGAGGAGATTAGGTCACTGGAGGTGCTGTGATTTTGTCCTAAGAAGCCCTTTGGGTGACATATTTCCCCCCATATTGGAAGCGCACAAATTTTGCCCTTATTACAAATGTAGTGAATTTTAGCAAATTTGGCGATTTAGTGTACCACAAATTATATATCTTTATGAAGGACAAGTAGGGGTTTCTTTTTGCTTCATTTTCGTCTGTTTTGTGAGGCTCTGGCCTTGTTTTGTGGCTTCATACAAATCTCAGAATTAGCCAAAATTAGGTATTTTGCAATTGCAATTCGTATAAATCAGAATGCACAACTCTACTATGAATAGATACTACCTATTTTTGTGTGAACAGGACCATAATTAATTAATTACTGAAATAATTATTCCAAAAACTACGGTCTATAATTATTAATTTGATATGGTCAAGTTAGCAGCCAAGAATCAAATGGGATGCTTTATCTAAATATGGAGAATGGAGCCTTCCTGATATTTTGAAATACTACCATGAAACTTTAGTAACTGTCAAGGCTGAGTTGGGATCGGAGCGCAGCGCAGAGAGACACTGGGTGCAAGGGAGTGAAGTAAAGGGTAATCCAACACACAAAGTCCAGAATATAGCCAAGGGTCAAAAGTCCGTGTAATCAAATCAGAAGGTTCGCAGTACAACAAGGGTAATCCAAAAACAAAGTCCAGAAATCCAGCCGAGGTCAAAAGTCCGTAATAATCCAAAAACAGCAACAGGGTATAGGAATTCGGTAGGGAACTTGAACAACCAAGTACTGAAGGTACAGGGTTGCAGGTTTAAATAGCCCGCCTAATTGTTGCTCCTCCTCTAACCCCTCCTCTCTCTGTGGCTGTCAATTAGTCCCTAATCCCTCCCCTCTGCGGTTAGACCGCAGGACACGCCTCCCCTGGCTGTCAGTAGCGGTCTGGGACCGCAGGACACGCCCCCCTGGCTGCCAGCAGCGGTCTGGGACCGCAGGACCCGCCCCCCGCCATACTCGTAGTCCTGGCGTGCGGCTGCCGCCGCAACGGAGACCGGGGACGCGGCCCGCGGCACGGAGATGCCGTTCCGTGCGGCCGAGGATGAAGCTGCCCGGCGGGGACTCCGCCGGGTGAGGACCTCCGTCGCCGACGGGTTGGGACCCGACGGACACATGGCCGAGGACGCGGGCGCCTGGCGGTGTCGCCGCCGGGCGAGAGCCCCCGCCGACGACCGGTAGGGTCCTGACAGTAACCAAAATAATTGGTTGAGCTACACAAAATCTATAGGCTAGTACAGTAAAGTGATGGCTCAGATTTGTACAAATATGTATAAACAGAAGGAAAACTGACAAATGAATACAATCTCACATGAGAAGGAAGGATTCCGCAATTGTATGCTTACTAATGCCAGAAGTCTGACCAATAAAACTGACGAACTGGAGTTAATAATGTCTGAAGAAAACTATGACATAGTGGGTATAACAGAGACATGGTTGGATGATAGCTATGACTGGGCGGTTAACATACAGGGTTATAGTCTATTCAGGAAGGATCGAAAAAAATGAAAAGGGGGAGGAGTTTGCCTTTATGTAAAGTCCAGCCTAAAGGCCACACTGCGGGAGAATATATGTGAGGGAAATGATAATGTGGAGTCATTATGGGTAGAAATATATGGAAAGAAAAATAAAATACTGATCGGGGTTTGCTATAAGCCACCAAATATAATGGAAGCAGCAGAAGATCAATTATTAAAGCAAATAAACAAGGCAGCAAATCACAATGAGGTGGTTATTATGGGGGACTTTAACTATCCCGACATAAACTGGGAAACAGAGACCTGTGAATCTCATAAAGGAAACCGGTTTCTGACTATAAGTAAGGATAATTATCTGTCCCAAATGGTACAGGACCCGACCAGAGGGGGGGCCCTACTGGACTTAATATTAACCAACAGACCTGACAGAGTAACTAATGTGCAGGTCAGGGGGCATCTAGGAAATAGTGATCACAATATGATACATTATAACTTGTCCTTCAATAAGGGAACTCTTAGAGGAGCCACAAGAACTATGAACTTTAGGAAGGCAAAGTTTGATAAACTAAGAGAAGCCCTTAACACTGTAAATTGGGAAAATGTCCTCAAAAACAAGAGTACAGACACTCAATGGGAGATCTTAAATTCTCACTGTGAAAGGTACATACCGTATGGGAATAAAAGAGTCAGGAACAAGAGAAAACCAATGTGGATAAATAAAAATGTAAAAGGGGTAATTGTGACGGAAGCCTCCATCACTGGGACCACTGGAGAAGCCTGACTGCCAGCCTCCTCCCTATTGACTATGGGCCCTGGGTTTGTAAAGGCTTCTGTGGCTAACCCCAGCAGTATCATCTCATCACTGGCTGAGGGGATTATCTCCAGCAGACAGCCAGGATCTGCCACCAGGGAGTGACCACCATTGTTTCAGTTTAATGTTGCATAAATCAGTCTCCCCCCCCTATTGTATTGTTAATCCCGTTACTGCCCCTGTTGTCTCTGGGAGGCAGATTAAGGGGCAGTTTGTGTCCCAATATCTTGTTTTATGTTAATGTGTGTTTTGCTGGATATATCCAGTCCTGTGTGTGAGAAATAAACCAGTCTTCGTTTGGTTTTACCCTACACTGAGTCTCGGCTAGTGACTGGGGAACCGAAGAAAGTGTGTTGTCCCAGGCTAAGGGAGCACAAGACAGCGGAGGTAGTCGGTCGGACAAGCCAGCTCCGTGACATTGGTGGCAAGCGGCGGGATTGCTTCTTAGTCTGAGGGGCACTTACTTTCTACCGGGATTAACCGACAGGACGGCACACTTCGGTCGCCTTGACGAGGACATGGATGTGGTATCAGAATTCCAGGGGCTACTGCGGGTCATCCTCTCCTGCTACACCACTGCACTGCCTACAGAACAATACCAGAAACTGAGGCAAGTGGTTCGACGGTCAGTATGGCAGAGGGCTGTTATACGACGGGGTCAGTGTCTTCCAAACTCCGAACAAAAGATTATAGACCAGCGGGAACTACGGATGTCATTCCTGGGACAACAACCCCAGGAACAATGGGTATCTGAATTGGCCAAGCTGGTCCAACAGGAGGTAGAGCTGGAAGATCACTATAGGGCTCTGCAGTGGTATACAGAACAAGCATATTGGGGAACTGCGAAAGAATGTTCTCCAGAGGGCTATGACTTCGGTGGCCTGGGATTATTATGGGATAGTCTTCAGGAAGATCCGGACTTCGGAAGTACAGCGGAGTGGCGGATTGAGGACATCCGGGATTTCAGGGAGTGGGACCTCCCAGATGCACTAGGATTTAAAGGTGATTTAGACTTTTTAATTATACAGGAGT
Organism: Sceloporus occidentalis; assembly: GCA_023333645.1. Taxonomy (NCBI): domain Eukaryota; kingdom Metazoa; phylum Chordata; class Lepidosauria; order Squamata; family Phrynosomatidae; genus Sceloporus; species Sceloporus occidentalis. Next base: position 92,868 of record JALMGF010000532.1, on the reverse strand, counting down.
GGGAACTGGAGAAGGCATATAAAAAAAACTGTTTGACCGCGTTCAACAGAATGCCCCAGTGTCCAGGGATTTTGTGGATGTTATTGAGTGGTCATCTGAACATGTTGACCCAGGCGGGGTGGATGGGACTGCGGTCTCCACCCCTGAGTCACAGGGATACTGGGCAGCTAATCCAGATCCGATACCAGAGCTATGTGACTTTACGCCACAACCAGATCCAGAGATTGTGGATCTAATTGGTTTTACATCTGAGGATGTTGGTCAGGGACGGCTTGCAATTGGCTTTCCTTCCCAGGGACAGGAAGAAAGTTTTCTGGGGGTAGTGGATGGGACTGCGGTCTCCACTAGCACCCACCCAGCTGAAGAGCTGGCAACAGGGCAGAGCGCTGCTGGCTTCTGCCCCACACCTTCAATGGCTATAGGGATCCAGGGAGATGCGGCAGCCGGCCCATCTCCCCAACGGCAGCTCACATGTCGGGGAGCGGAGGAACCGGTCCTCCCTCCCCAGCGGCAGGCCGACCCACAAGATTCCCTAACCCCAGCTGAAGTGCTGGCAACCGGACAGAGCATCGCTGGCCTCTGCCCAGCACCTACCAAAGCTGCAGGAATTCAGAGAGATACAGCGGCCGACCCGCCTCACCAGCAGAAGCAGGGAGGTGGAACAGCCGGTCCATCTTCCCAGCGGCAGAACCTAATTCCGGGACTGGATCAACCTGACCTCCCTCCTCAACGGCAGCAGGAGCACCAGGGAGGGGATGCAGGAGGCACCCCCCCCCAGCGGTACCCAGGAGATGGCGCAGCCGGCCCATCTCCCCAGCAGCAGCAGGAGCACCAATTTTGGGAGGGCATTGATGGGCCAAATAAACTCAACCCGTTTGAGGTCTCATCCTGTGTCAGTCCAATTCGAAGGGGGGAGAATTGTGACGGAAGCCTCCATCACTGGGACTACTGGAGAAGCCTGACTGCCAGCCTCCTCCCTATTGACTATGGGCCCTGCGTTTGTAAAGGCTTCTGTGGCTACCCCCAGCAGTATCATCTCATCAGTGGCTGAGGGTATTATCTCCAGCAGACAGCCAGGATCTGCCACCAGGGAGTGACCACCATTGTTTCAGTTTAATGTTGCATAAATCAGTCTCCCCCCCTATTGTATTGTTAATCCCGTTACTGCCCCTGTTGTCTCTGGGAGGCAGATTAAGGGGCGGTTTGTGTCCCAATATCTTGTTTTATGTTAATGTGTGTTTTGCTGGATATATCCAGTCCTGTGTGTGAGAAATAAACCAGTCTTCGTTTGGTTTTACCCTACACTGAGTCTCGGCTAGTGACTGGGGAACCGAAGAAAGTGTGTTGTCCCAGGCTAAGGGAGCACAAGACAGCGGAGGTAGTCGGTCGGACAAGCCAGCTCCGTGACAGTAATAAATGGCAAAAAAAAAAAAAAGGCATTTAAGCTACCAAAACAGGAAGGCAGTGAGGAAGCACTAAAAAGCTATCGGGGGAAAAAAAAATATGTAAAAATCAGATAAAAGCAGCAAAAGTGGAGACAGAAAGACTCATTGCCAAAGAGAGTAAGACGAACCCCAAAATGTTCTTTAACTATATAAATAGTAAAAAGGTTAAAAATGAAAGCGTTGGCCCCTTAAAAAGTAATGAGGGAGAAGTTAGACGGGGATCAGGAAAAAGCTAATCTATTAAATATATTCTTCTCTGCTGTATTCACAGAGGAAAATGAAATGCCAGGTAATATACAGCAGGATGAGATAACTGCCCCAGTACATGTCGCCTGTCTAACCCAGGAAGAAGTGCAGTGCCGCCTAAAAAAAATAAAAAAATCAAAATAGACAAATCACCAGGTCCAGATGGCATTCACCCCCGCGTTCTAAGGGAGTTAAGTAATGTAATAGACAGACCCCTATTTCTAATATTCAAGGACTCTATAGTGACAGGGTCTGTTCCCCAGGACTGGCGCATAGCAAATGTTGTGCCAATATTCAAAGGGGACAAAAAGTGACCCGGGGAATTATAGGCCTGTTAGTTTAACTTCTGTTGTGTGTAAACTGTTTGAGGGTTTCCTAAGAGATGCTATTTTGGAGTATCTCAATGAAAATAAGTGTATGACTCCATATCAGCATGGGTTTACAAGGGATCGGTCCTGTCAAACTAACCTGATCAGCTTTTATGAGGAGGTGAGCTCAAGACTGGATCGGGGTGAATCGCTGGATGTCGTATATCTTGATTTTTCCAAAGCATTTGATACGGTGCCACATAAAAGGCTGGTACATAAAATGAGAATGCTTGGGCTGGGGGAGAATGTGTGTATGTGGGTAAGTAACTGGCTCAGTGATAGGAAACAGAGGGTGGTTATTAATGGTACATACTCTGAGTGGGTTACTGTTGCTAGTGGGGTACCACAGGGGTCAGTTTTGGGTCCTATTCTTTTTAATATATTTATTAATGACCTTGTAGAGGGATTGTATAGTAAAGTATCAATCTTTGCAGACGATACTAAGCTCTGTAACGTGGTTAACACAATAGAGGACAGTGCATGATTACAAATGGATCTGCAAAGGTTGGAGGCTTGGGCTGGGATGTGGCAGATGAGGTTCAACACAGATAAATGTAAGGTTATGCACATGGGGAAGAAAAATCCAGGCTGGGAATATGTATTAAATGGGAAAACACTGGGGACGACTGACATGGAAAAGGACTTAGGAGTTTTAGTTAACAGTAAATTTACCTGTAGCGATCAGTGTAAGGCAGCTGCTGCTAAGGCAAATAAAATCATGGGGTGCATCAAAAGGGGCATAGATGCCCACGACAAGGAAATAATTCTACCACTGTACAAGTCACTAGTCAGACCACACATGGAATATTGTGTACAGTACTGGGCACCAGTGTACAAGAAAGATATAGTGGAGCTGGAGAGGGTTCAAAGACGGGCAACCAGAGTAATAAGGGGAATGGGAGGACTACAGTACCCAGAAAGATTATCAGAATTAGGGTTATTTAGTTTGGAAAAAAGACGGTTTAGGGGGGATTTAATAACTATGTATAAATATATAAGGGGACAGTACAGAGATCACTCCCAGGACCTATTTATACCCAGGACTATCTATAACAAGGGGACATCCTCTACGGTTGGAGGAAAGAAGGTTTCTACACCAGCACAGACGAGGGTTCTTTACAGTAAGAGCGGTGAGATTATGGAACTCTCTGCCAGAGGAAGTGGTAATGGTAAACTCAATAAAAGAGTTCAAAAGGAGCCTGGACGTGTTTCTTGAAAGCAATAATATTACAAGTTATGGATATTAGATTAATAGGGACAGAACGTTGATCCAGGGATTTATTCTGATTGCCATATTTGGAGTCGGGAAGGAATTTTCCCCCTGGTATGGGGCCATCGGCATCTGCTTCATTAGGGTTTTTTTGCCTTCCTCTGGATCAACACAGTAGGGACACAATATGTATATAGGTTGAACTTGATGGATTTTGGTCTTTTTTCAACCTTATGAACTATGTTACTATGTAATATGAAATAGCCTTGAAATGACTTCATATACACACAAAATAAAGGCTCCAGGCACTCAAGGGTTCCAGCTCAGGTAGATTTATTGAAGGACACCACCAACAACGTTTCAACCTCACAATGAGGTCTTTATATACATACACGATATGCTGCTGCCTTTCGCACACTGTGGTAACTATTTTCTAGCACTCTTTAATTACTTTACAACAGTTGTAAGTTGCAACTTGTTTCCCAAAGAGCAAAAGATTATATTTATCAGTCTAGACCTGTCTTCATTAAGGTGCTGCAACAATATCTGGCACAGACCCTGATTTTCCCTGGACACACAATGCAATCTGGAACAAACATTTCCAACGATCGCTCATTCTAAACAGCTACAGGATTACACAGGATTTTTTTTACCATGTTTGCGCTAAAGGACGGTCACAAAAGACCATATTTTTCCTGAAAGCACAAGGCCCAAGGACCTCAAAGGCATTCAGTGTACCTTTCTATGTGGCCTGCCACAATGTGTCTCTTTTTAGTTTTTCACATGGTTAATGCTGCACCATCGCTCTCATGGAGCGATCAGGCAGCAGGAGGATGTCCAGGCTGGTCTGTTTTCTGGACCCAAGAAACAGAAATGTTATCACCAAATGCCCACCGACACCAACATACAGTTTTGGTATGCTGTAGGTAAATATCAGGAAGGCAAATTATCACCTTTACAGAGGTTATATTGAGGAAAGTAGATAAGACCTGGGGCTGCTGAACATGTGCAAATCATTTGTTTTTGGGGACGTACAGGGCCGGCCCTACAATGGAGCCGACTGGGGCAATTGCCCCAGGCGGCACTTCAGAAGGGGCGGCACTTTCGCCGAAACTCTGCGGCGAGTTTCCCTGTTCGGTCTCGGTGCCGGCTTGTAATGCACAGCGCCGGAAGTGACGTGAATTTCCGGCGCTCAGCATTACAAGCCGGCACCGTGGCAGCACAGGGAGACTCGCCGCAGGACTGTTTAAGGGTAAGTACCGGTGTGGGGGGGTAGATAATGCCGCCCCCCCCGACGTCGGCGGCATTTTAAACTTCGCCCCAGGCGGCGTTAAATCTTCGGCCGGCCCTGGGGACGTACTAAACAGCATATTGGGATGATTGGCTGCAATGCTCAGCACTATCAATAGATGTCAGTACACATTTTACACTCATGGTAAATCAAAGTATGTTCTTTTAGGTAGTTCTTGATACTAAGTTGCAACTAATACATTGCAAAAAGAAGCTGCAAATGTTTAACTATTTACTTGCTGAAATATATACAGTTTTATAACAGAATCATGGTAAATTCTATAGAAATTACATAACATTTTTCTGTTATCAACATATTGATTTAATATGGTACATGAATGTGCAACACCATATTTTACCTGTTTTGATTGGCACAATATGGGAATATATATTTTAAACATGGGGATTATGGGTGGAATATTATAGTTACACATGCTAAGTAACATATTTGACCTGTTTCTGATAAGGATATGGGTATAATTTTGTTTACATAGGGATTATGGGTGGAATATCATGATTACAGATCCCAGAGAACACATTTGACCTGTTTCTGATAAGAATATGGCTATAAATCATTTTTATATATGGGGATTATGGGTGGAATATTATGGCACACAGCCCGCTTGGAAGGACACAAAGCAGTCGGGTCTAAGTCTTTTGGCAGGGAGCCCGCTTGGAAGGGCACACAGCCCGCTTGGAAGGGTACGAAAGGCACACAGCCCGCTTGGAAGGACACAAAGCAGGGAGTCCACTTGGAAGGACACAAAGCAGGGAACCAGGAACAGTACAGGTGCAGAGCCACAGCATGAAGGTCCATAGACTTTAATACAAAGGCCCTGACTGAAGGGCAGGGCCATAAAGGCAGAGTACTCCAGGTAACAAGGCCCAGCTGGATGTGTTGACTAGGGCTCAACCCAGGTAACAAGGCACACCTGATGCTAGTAATAGAGTTCTGAGTGCTCCAGAGGGCAGAGGGTGGCCACTAGTGGTAGCAGATTTAAATGCCACAGGTATGAAAAAGCCATGGTTCAGGCAGCGAAAAAGTGGTTCCTGACAGTACCCCCTCCCCAAGGAGCGGCCTCCGGGTGCTCCTGGGACTGTAGAGAGGCAGTATCAAAACCTGTGGTAAGAACTCTTAGCCCTAGCACGTAGAGCTTTTTCAAATACGCGCAGGTCCTCCTTTCTTACTACAGTTCCGTTAGAGGCAATGACGCAGTCTGAGGAAAGGTCATCTGCAGTGCAGTTGTAAGACATAGTGGTATTGGATGCTGGATACATAGACATGATGGCACTGTTCCATACTCTCTTTCTTGGCTGTCCATGCACCAGGGGTCACGAAGCTGCCCTGTACCCAGGGCACCTCTGGGGGCAGGGGGGTAGTACCCAAACTGCACTGGTTCAAGGCTGGAGTGGCAGGCTTAACAGACTTCTGTTCACGCAGCTGTTGCTCGTAATGGTTAAGTTCTTTACTATGCACAATTGTCCCGTCAGATGCTAGGATGTAACCAGGAACCCCTAAGGAGTGTTTTGCCGTTTGGGGTCTACGATTCTTATTCCTGGGAGTAATGGGAATGGTGGTCCCAACTGTACAAACAGCCGTGGGGTTATCAATTGCGGGTGTGTCTGTTGTATCAGCAACAGAAGCATCTGAAGACACGCTATCCATATCAGACCAGTCGGTTTCATCAGAGATGGTCTGGAGGTCATCCGACATGGCTACAGATGGCACAGAAGTGCCAGGTACTGTGGACTGGTTAACCCCAGGATCACCAGGTTGGGGAAGAGATAGGGTGTGCTCCAGCTTTGATGCTTTGCTGTTGTCACATGAAGGTTCCTGGGCCTGGGGTTTGTTGGTGTGGGTTTAGCTGGTTTCAGAGGACATTGGGTGATCCAGTGTCCCTTTTTGCCACAGTAAAAGCAAGATTCCTCATCACGCCATTGCTGCAATTCGGTTGCGGTAAGGGGTTCACGTTTCCTAGGAGATTCCTTTTTCATACTGGTAACAGGCTTGTTGGATTTCTCAGGTGATGTAACAGGTGTAGGTAAATGGTCTTCATGAGAGTGATTTGAGTTGGAGTCCCAGATTTGCATTAATGATTTGCACAGTTCAAGTAAACATTCTCCTATCACTTTGATGACTGAAAGTAACTCCACAGACTCCTTGTAATGGCCTTTGTATTCTGTCAGGACTCAGGTGATCAGGCCGGGTAGAAGCCCATGCGCAGGGGATACTTGGGGTTTAGTCTGTAACCCACGGTGCATGATTATGCAAACAAAGACACCACAAGCAGAAATCCAGGTAATGCAGTGTATTTTATGTATAGAACAGGACCAGCAAATAAGGGTAATACAGTCTAAGCAAGAAACATATAGCAAAATAAAATACCAACAATAAGTCTTTTGGCAGGGAGCCCACTTGGAAGGGCACACAGCCCACTTGGAAGGGTACGAAGCAGGGAGTCCACTTGATCAGGACACAAAGCAGGAAACCAAGACCAGTACATGTGCCGCTCCACAGCATGACGGCCCGTAGACTTTAATACAAAGGCCCTGACCGAAGGGCAGGGCAGGTTCATAAAGGCAGAGTACTCCAGGTAACAAGGCCCAGCTGGATGTGTTGACTAGGGCTCAACCCAGGTAACAAGGCACACCTGATCCTAGTAATAAAGTTCTGAGTGCTCCAGAGGGCAGAGGGTGGCCACTAGTGGTAGCAGATTTAAATGCCACAGGTATGAAAAAGCCATGGTTCAGGCAGCAAAAAAGTGGTTCCTGACAAAATGGGTATGATTACATTTTTTCATAGATATTACGGATACTATTTCTACATGGGGATTATGGGTGAAATTTCATGGTTACACACCCCTAGTAACATATTTGACCCATTTCTTATAAGAATGTTGGTATATTTTTTTCAACATAGGGATTATGGGAGGTATAGCATGGTCAAAGGGACACATTTGACCTGTTTCTGATAGGAAAATAATTATAGATATTTTTTACATGGGGATTATGGGTGGAATATCATGGTTACACGTGCCCAGTAAACTTATTTGATGTGTTTTTTATAAGTAAATTGGTATAATTATTTTCATATAAAGGGATTATGCATGGAATATCATGGATACACATGCTAAAGCATATATCTGGCCTTTTTCTGATAAGAATAAGGATATTTTTCAACATGGGGATTATGGGTGCAATATCATGGCAAGGAACACAGTGGACCTTTTTCTGATGGAAATATGGCTATAATTATTATTTTACATGGGGATTATGGTGAAATAGCATGGTTGCACATGCCAAATAACACATCTGTTTTTTATGGATAGTTGGGTATAATTCTTATGTATGGGAATCACTGATAGACTACCAAGCTTTCATATAGGGAAGGTAGGATCAGTCATGTATTGTTACCTTCATTTTGGGCATTGATTGGTGTTTTATATGTAAGGACTCCTTATACTTTTTTGTTGGAATTGAGTATTACTTCATGGGGCATACAGAAAGCTGATGTCCTCTGCTAACTCATGAAAAAGCGAGTGGGCATTTTCTATAACCCTTATCGCAGACTGTTTTGTTTTCTTGAGATGTTGCACTGTGATGTTTTGATATATTTTTCAATGTAATTGGCCATTAACCCCTTCAATCCCAGGAGTTTTTGGTACCTCAAAGCCCAGAGCAATTTTGCCATTTTTGGGGTATGTCGGTTTAGCAATGATTCTCTTTTCCTGTGAATAGTGTACCCATATAAACTATATATTGTTTTTTCAAGGAGAGATAGAGCTTTCGTTTGATACCATAGTTGGATGATTAGCTGAAAATTTAGAATGAGAAATTTAGTAAAAACTAGAGAAGATTAGAAAATTAAACTAATTTTTATTACATTTTCCCTCTGAATCCTCACAAAATTAGGTAAAGTGATGGAAAATCCCCTCCAAGTTTATCAATTCAGCTGTCCTGATTTCAGAAATACCTAATTTATATAGATTTTCCAGACTTTCCCAGCACCAGGGAGCATACTATAAGGTGTACAATTTTGTATAATTTTTATGCCTATGGCTTAACGGGTTTGGGGGTTGTGAACGGGGGCAGAAGGGTTATACTGGCTAGATGTTATGCTAGGGCAATGGGAAGTAAGGTTTTTTAATAATTTTTTTTTTTTTTTTTATATATATTTTTTTTTAATTTTAATTTTTTTTTTTTATATATTATTTTTACACAGAAATGGTTAGAGGTCCTCCTAGGGACCTCCTGAACATGCCAGTGATGTCACAATGACATCACAGCTCACATTATAATTTTTTTTTGTATTATATATATTATTATTTTAATGATTTATTTAATATTATTTTTTAAATGAATAAACTTTTTTTTTTTCTGCTTTTCTCTTTCAGGACGGGAGGGGGAATGAGAGAGATGGTTTCTCACTCCCCTCCCCGCGATCCCCCTGCACCGATCACACTGTGATCTCTATGCAGGTCTGTGAGGACGCAGCGTCTCTGTGCCTGCAGGGGATATCCTGTCATCCGATGACCTTCCGGGTTACATCAGCAGTGACGAAACCCGGAAGGGAATGCCCGATCGCTCGTTTGCAACTGCCCGATCGGGCACTTTCAACCGTAACAGCTTACCGGCTTTCATGCCGGAAGCTGTTACGGGAGATCGGGCAGCAGAAAGCCGGCGATGCCAGGGCTGGACGTACCGGGACGTCCATAGGGGTTTCTTTGTGGGCGTTTTTTGGACGTCCCGGTACGTCTATAGGGGATTGAAGGGGTTAAGCCATCACTGGAATGGAATCATTGTCCATAATGTATTTTTATATGGCCAACACTTATTTTTCCTTCCATAATCCCCATGTAGAAAATTATTATACCCACATTTTTGTCAGAGGCAGGACAAATATGTTACTGGGCACGTGTAACCATGATATTCCACCCATAATCCCCATGTAAAAAATATCTATAATTATATTTCTATCAGAAACAGGTCAAATGTGTCCCTTTGACCATGCTATTCCTCCCATAATCCCTATGTAGAAAAAATATACCAACATTCTTATCAGAAATGGGTCAAATATGTTACTAGGGGTGTGTAACCATGACATTTCACCCATAATCCCCATGTAGACAAACAGTTATAACCATTTTCTCAACAGAAATAGATCAAATATGTTACATGGCACATGCAATCATATCATAGTATCCATAATATCTATGAAAAAATTTAATCATACCCATTTTCTTATCAGAAACAAGTGAAATACATTACTAGGCATGTGTAACCATAATATTCCACCCATAATCCCCATGTAGAAAAATGATTTTACCCATATTCTTATCAGAAAGAGGTCAATTGTGTTCCATGGCATGTGTAACCTTGATATTGCACCCATAATCCCCATGTAGAAAAATAATTATAGCCATATTCTTAACAGAAACTTGTCGAATAAGGTACTAAACATGTGTAACCATAATATTCCACCCATAATCCCCATATATAAAAATTATTTATAGCCATATTCTTATCAGAAACAGGTCAAATGTGTTATTTAGCATGTGTAACTATAATATTCCACCCATAATCCCCATGTAAAAAAATATACCCATATTCTTATCAGAAACAGGTCAAATATGTTACTTAGCATGTGTAACTATAATATTCCACCCATAATCCCCATGTGAAAATAATAAAATGTCCATATTCTTATCAGAAACAGGTCAAATGTGTTCTTTGGGATCTGTAATCATGATATTCCACCCATAATCCCCATGTAAAAAAAAATTTATAGCCATATTCTTATCAGAAACAGGTCAAATGTGTTCTTTAGCATGTGCAACTATAATATTCCACTCATAATCCCCATGTGAAAATAATATTCCCATGTTCTTATCAGAAACAGGTCAAATATGTAACTATAATATAGTTATGGCCCCCCCTACATCATGCTGTGCCCCCCAGTCAGTGGCATCGGCAGAGGGGGCCATGGCCCCCTCTACATCATGCTGTACCCCCCCGTCTGCCCCCCAGTTGAAACGCTGGTGGGCCGGATGGACGACCGGCAGACGAGCAGTCAACGCAGCCGCAAAGTTCAAAACTAAGCGGCTGCGATTGGGATTGAATGCTGCCGTCGTGTCAGTAGCGTACCTGGTGGGAGGGGGGGGGGCGTCCGCCCCGGCTGCCGCTCATCTGAGGGGTGCCACCACGCCGGCACGCTTCCAGAAACGATGCACGCGGCAACTGTGGCTGTGCGTCGGGACTTGATGTAAAATCCCGGCGCACAACACTGAAGCCACGCCCACCGTCTTCAGCGCTCACTGCACCGGAAGGACAGGACCCAGAAGAAGAAGAAGAAGAAGAAGAGGAAGAACGAAGAGGAGGAGGAAAAGTGACAGTGACAGAGGAAAGGTAGGACAAGATTCAGGGAGAGTGGCTTAGTGAGTGTGTGAGAGTGATGGGTGTTATGCTGAATGTTTGTGAATGAGGATTTCAGATAGCATGGATGTGTAAGTGTGGGGGGATAGCATGGCATAGGGAGGCTGTAATCACATTCCTTTCATGCCCAGATTCCAGCATATAGTGGCTGCCTAGGCATGATAGGAGTGTGATTGCTGTCATATATATAATTGCAAACAGCAATCACACTCCTATCATGCTAACTCAGCCAGCACTGCTAGAACCTGAGCATGATAGGATTATGATTGTTGTTATATATATATAAATGAATATATATATTAATATTGTTACTGATTTTTTTGTCTAATTTTGGTGACAATTATGCTGTACCCCTGTCAATGTTTGCCTAACCATAGAAACTTTTCAGTTTTAAAGTGTGTGTGTGTGGGGGGGTGCCACATACAGGATCTGCCACAGGTGCCAAATACTCAAGGTACGCCCCTGCAACGTGCGGCAGTCAGACCCAATGACGTCCCACGTCTTAAAAGGGGTGGGATGAAGAGCTGAGGCACGGCCATTGGGCGGCGCGGTACGTGCACGCCGGCCGATTTAATTCCATTAGGCGCTGGTGGAGTGACTGCCACACGGCGGCCGCTTTCAATGTTGCTCGCAGCCGCTTTGATGGCGCAATGGGCCAGTTGACTAGACTTGCCCCCCAGGCCATAGGCTGCCAGCCCTCTCCTGCCCTTAGTGCAGGTCATACAAACTCTAAATTCTAAGAAGTAAACTCTAAATTCCCTAGATAGGGAGTGAGAGGGGGTAGATAAGGAGGGAGGGAGAGGGGGTAGATAGGGAGGGAGAGGGGATAGATAGGGATAAGGGAGGGTGGCAAGAATATTGAAATAGAGTCAGAATGGGAGAGAGAATGAATGGATTAATGTGTAGATGCATTAATGAATATGTGTAAATAATTTGTGTGAAAGAATAAATGATTGAATGAAAGTGAATTAGTGAGTGACTGTAAAAGTGTTTGTGTGAATCATAGGTGTATTATTGATTTGTCAAAAAAGCAAAGATGGTATAAGCAGGGTGTTTAAGCACTGGGGACAAAGATGGCACAGGTAGTGTGTTTATGGGACAAACATGGCGTACGTTCAGCTGTTTGGGGACAATGTTGACTCATGCTGGGCTGTTTGGCGACAAAGATGGCACGTCCTATGTACGTGTAATTTGGGTGCTGGTCAGGTTCTATGTGGGCAATGTGGATGTCAGGGTTGGCTTTGGGGTGTGCGACCAGTGATCTATGCCTGTAATTTAGGGGGGTTTATCTATACCTTTTAAGGCAGAGTTTATATGTAATTTCCAATTGATATATACCTGCAAAGCTGGGTTTTGTGTTATTCTGTTGATCTGTATCGGCTATGTTTCCATAGATTATTTATGTTTCCCCTGCAAATATAGGATTTGTATGTCTTATTCAGTTGATCAATACCTGGAGTTCTGTTTCCATGTGTTGTTTATTTGATCTATACCTTCAGTGCTGAGTGTACATGTGATTTCCAGTTGATCTATACCTGCAATGCTGGGTTTGTGTGTTCTGTTGGTTTATACCTGCAATGCTATGTTTCCATACATTATTTATGTATACCTGCAAATACAAGTTTTTGTTTAAATCTTATTCAGTTGCATGTGCTGTTTCCATGTGTTGTTTATTTGATCTATACCTGAACTACAGGGTGTAAGTAAAAGAGCGGTATGGTTTAGTGAATGAGGGGACAAAGGGACTCTGGGGATGATTACAGGGGAGAGGACCTCTCGGTGCAGGACTGACTCTCACAGTCTTCCCCTGCAGTCAGTGTGGCAAATATTTTTTTTTGGTGTGGTAGCGGAGGGAGTAATTGCATGCAAGGGAGCGTTGAGCGGGGCCCAAGGAAATGCTTGGGTAGGGTCCAATTTTTTCACTATAAAATATATTAGCAACAGGGTCTAATATTTATGTATATTGGCAGCAGGGGCAAATATTTATATGTGTGTTGGCAGCAGGGGCTAATATTTATTTATATATTGGCAGCAGGGTCTAATATTAATATATATCAGCAGCAGGTGATATTAATATATATCGGCAGCAAGGGCTAATATATATATATATATATCAGGGCTTCACAAATTTGTTGTGAATCTAGGCGCCAGCCTAACAGTTGGTTAGGAGTGATCTGATCATCATCAGCCCACTTACTAAACTCACAGCATTTGACCTGGAAGCACCCTGGACTTTCAGGTCAGTGCTGGTTTTTGTTTTTTGTTTTTTTAATTTTTATTTTTTTAACTCTTTCAATGCTGATGTTCCATTGGAGCACAGCATTGACTGATATTTAGTCCCCACAAGCTTGTGGGGACAAATGTTAACCCCTGCAATGCCACAAATGTGTTATACACAATCAGGGAGCGATCAGGCAGCAGTGGAGGGTTGGGGCTGCTCTCCACTCATGTGGAGACCAAAGAACCCTCTCCCCTGTCCCTGAAGCTGCCTCTGGCAGCTGGGACGCAACCGCTGGTCTATAGACCAGCCATTGCAGGGGGAGTCTCTGATGACTGCTGTAGGCTTCCATGCCTACAGGACTCATCAAAGGGCTTGTGGGGGGCTCGTTTTTGCTGTTGCTGGTCTGCTTGGGCTTACAGGCAGACCACCAGCAGCAGAGCCCCTTACAAAACGGGAATTAACCCCTAAATGCTGCGATCGCGGCATTGAAGGGGTTAACGCTGCACTGTCGCTCTCATGGAGCGATCAGGCAGCAGGGGGGTGTTGGGTCAGGTTCCCACACTTGTTTTCCTGCAATCGCGGTTTCAGCCTACAGGATCACTCCGTTCTGAGTCGCCATGGCGACCTGGCGCCCGCGATTTGTCGAGCCCTTATATATATATTGGCAGCAGGAGCTAATATTAACATATATTGGCAGCAGGGGCTAATATTTATATATATCGGCAGCAGGGTATAATATAAGTATATATCCGCAGCAGGGGTTAATATTAATATATATCGGAAGCAGGGTGTAATATTTTGTATATATCGGCAGCAGGGTCTAATATATATATATATATATTGTCAGCACGGGCTAATAATAAAGAATGAAAAATAACTAAGTACGTCTAACGTGCATTTTTATATATATATATAGTGTATGTGTGTGTGTATATATATATATATATATATATATATATATATATATATATATATATATATATAGTGTATATGTACCGTTTTATAATCGGCCCCCTACTTTAGTCTCTGGCCCCCCATGTGCCCCCCCTAAATATGAAAGCTGGAGATGCCACTGCCCATATCCTTATCAGAAACAGGTCAAATATGTTCCTTAGCATGTGTAACTATAATATTCCACCCATAATCCCCATGTAAAAATAATAATACTCCCATATTCCTGTCAGAAAAAGGTCAAATTTGTTCCTTGGCATCTGTAACCATGATATTCCACCCATATTCCCCATGTAAAAAAAATATTATACCCATATTCTTATCAGAAACAGGTCAAATGTGTTCCTTAGCATGTGTAACTATAATATTCCACCCATAATCCCCATGTAAAAATAATAATATTCCCATATTCTTATCAGAAACAGGTCAAATATGTTCCTTAGCATGTGTAACTATAATATTCCACCCATAACCCCCATGTAAAAAAAAATTATACCCAAATTATTATCAGAAATGGGTCAAATATGTTCCTTGGCATCTGTAACCATGATATTCCACCCATATTCCCCATGTAAAAAAAATATTATACCCATATTCTTATCAGAAACAGGTCAAATATGTTCCTTGGCATCTGTAACCATGATATTCCACCCATAATCCCCATGTAAAAATAATAATACTCCCATATTCCTGTCAGAAAAAGGTCAAATTTGTTCCTTGGCATCTGTAACCATGATATTCCACCCATATTCCCCATGTAAAAAAAATATTATACCCATATTCTTATCAGAAACAGGTCAAATGTGTTCCTTAGCATGTGTAACTATAATATTCCACCCATAATCCCCATGTAAAAATAATAATATTCCCATATTCTTATCAGAAACAGGTCAAATATGTTCCTTAGCATGTGTAACTATAATATTCCACCCATAACCCCCATGTAAAAAAAATTATACCCAAATTATTATCAGAAATGGGTCAAATATGTTCCTTGGCATCTGTAACCATGATATTCCACCCATAATCCCGATGTAAAAAAAATATTATACCCATATTCTTATCAGAAACAGGTCAAATGTGTTCTTTGGCATCTGTAACCTTGATATTCCACCCATAATCCCCATGTAAAAAAATGAGTATACCCATATTCTTATCAGGAGAAAAGTATAGTTAAAATGATACCATTTATTGGCTAACTGAGAGTTTGATTGCGAGCTTTTGAGACCAAGTTGTTAGGTCCCTTCCTCAGGCATTAATGAAGCTAACACAGACTTTTCTAAATACAAAAGCACAATTCACACGTTAACAAAGACTTTAGATAAACACAAAGGTATTGGGGAATTTGTTCAGCAGTAAATTAGTTGGACTAAGTCTTTGTTAACGTGTGAATTGTGCTTTTGTATTTAGAAAAGTCTGTGTTAGGTCCCTTCCTCAGGCATTAATGAAGCTAACAACTTGGTCTCGAAAGCTCGCAATCAAACTCTCAGTTAGCCAATAAATGGTATCATTTTAACTATACTTTTCTGCTGTTTTCGGCTAACGGCTAACACGGTACAAAACCTTTTTATCATATTCTTATCAGAAACAGATCAAATATGTTATTTAGCATGTGTAACTATAATATTCCACCCATAATCCCCATGTAAAAATAATAAAATGCCCATATTCTTATCAGAAACAGGTCAAATGTGTTCCTTGGCATCTGTAACCATGATATTCCACCCAGGGGCGTACCTAGAGTATTTGGCACCCGGGGCGGATCCTGTAAAGACATCTACAAAATTATGTTAAGAATATTAATTGCACCAATTTGTAAACTGTATGTCAACTGTAAACAACAAGAAATCTGAAAAAATAAATTAATAACTTATAAGTAAAATAAATACATTTAAATAACATTTACTGAACATATAATAGTGCTTTCTTTAATAACCCTCCAAAAAAACAGCGTCCACATTACCCACATAGAACCTGACCAGCACCCAAATTACACACACACATAGGATGTGACATCACTGCCCCCAAACAGCCCAGCATGAGTCAGCATTGTTCCAAAACAGCCGAGTGTACGCCATCTTTGTCCCATAAACACCCTGCCTGTGCCATTTTTGTCCCATAAACACCCTGCTTATACCATCTTTGCCTTTTTGACAAATCAACTATACACCTATGATTAACACAAACACTTTTACAGTCACTCACTAATTCACTTTCATTCACACAATTCATTCACACAATCATTTATTCTTTCACACAAATTATTTACACATATTCATTGATGCATTCTCACAAATTCATTAATTCTCTCACTCATTCACACAATTCATCCACACATTAATCCATTCATTTTCGCTCTCTCATTCTGACTCTTTATTTCAATATTCTTGCTACCCTCCTTTCTCCCTATCTACCCATTCGCACCCCCTTCTGCCCTATCTACCCCTTCTCACTCCCTTATCCCTATCTACCCCCTATCCCCCCATCTCACTCCCTTCTCCCTATCTACCCCCTCCTAACTAGCTACCCTCTCCCCCCTTTGAAGTTCACTTACCTTTCAGGAGTCCTGCGGTGGGGGTGCAAGGCCTGTCTCCCAGCTCTGCCACTGTATGGAACAGTATAGAGTGATGGGAGTTATGATGTACTTTAGAGCATAATTATATAATGAAAAAGACATTGGAAATGGTACAGCATAACACCCATCACTCTCACACATTTACCAATCCACAGATTCCACGCATACTAATCCACACATACCAATCCATAGATTCCACACATACCAATCCACAGATTCCACACATACCAATCCGCAGATTCCACACATACCAATCCACTCTCACGGAATGATTTCCTACCTTTCCTCTTTTCTTCTTACAGCAGTCAGCTCCTTTTCTTCCTCTTCGCTCCTCTTCTTCTGTCTTCTTCCGGTTCAGAGGGCACGGATGGCGGTGGGCGCGGCTTCAGTGTTGTGCGCCGGGATCTGACAACAAACCCCGGCGCACAGCAGCAGTTGCCGCGTGGATCGCGAGGGAGCGGTATCGGAGGTCTTTAACAGACCTCCGGCTCCCTTGAGTGATTTTAAGCCGGTTCAAGGGAACCGGCTTAAAATCACTCAAGGGAGCCGGAGGTCTGTTAAAGACCTCCGATACCGCTCCCTTGCGAGCCTTCTCCTCCAGCGGCGGACATTACTGTCCGTCTCTGGAGGGGTGCCGGCAAGTTGGCACCCCCTGATGAGCGGCACCCGGTGCGGACCGCCGCCCCCCGCTAGGTACGCTACTGATTCCACCCATAATCCTCATGTAAAAAAATATTTAAAGCCATATTCTTATCAGAAACAGGTCCAATGTGTTCCTTGGCATCTGTAACCATGATAATCCACCCATAATCCTCATGTAAAAAAATATTTAAAGCCATATTCTTATCAGAAACAGGTCAAATGTGTTCCTTAGCATGTGTAACTATAATATTCCACCCATAATCCCCATGTAAAAATAATAAAATGCCCATATTCTTATCAGAAACAGGTCATATGTGTTCCTTAGCATGTGTAACTATAATATTCCACCCATAATCCCCATGTAAAAATAATAAAATGCCCATATTCTTATCAGAAACAGGTCAAATGTGTTCTTTGGCATCTGTAAACATGATATTCCACCCATAATCCCCATGTAAAAAAAAGATTATAGCCAAATTCTTATCAGAAATGGATCAAATATGTTACTTAGCATGTGTAACTATAATATTCCACCTATAATCCCCATGTAAACAGGTCAAATTTGTTCCTTGGCATCTGTAACCATGATATTCCACCCATAATCCCCATGTTTAAAATATATATTCCCATATTGTGCCAATCAAAACAGGTAAAATATGGTGTTTGCACATTCATGTACCATATTAAATCAATATTTTGATTACATAACATTTTTCTATTATTTCTATAGCATTTACCATGACTCCGTTATAAAACTGTATATATTTCAGCAAGTAAATAGTTTAACATTTGCAGCTTCTTTTTGCAATGTATTTGTGGCAATTTAGTATCAAGAACTACCTAAAAGAACATACTTTGATTTACCATGAGTGTAAAATGTGTACTGACACCTATTGATAGTTCTGAGCATTGCAGCCAATCATCCCATCATCCCAATATGCTGTTTAGTATGTCCCTTATTTTTGCCTATTTTCTAAACAGTCAATAAAAAGCAGAAATACAAAGAATAAGTGAAAAAGAACTTACTGTCAACTTTGAAAGAGATTGGTAATAACATGGCATGCTAAAAAGTGTCAATATGGCCCTAGCAGAAATGTTTTATTTCCATTAACATATGGTTTTAAGGGTTAGTTTTGATAGAGATGACCACTATTTAGCGATGTGCTATTAAAAAAGCGATGTGCACCTTGTAGTATTTGCCCTATTACGCTCAAAAAGAGATGTAATTCATAGACATATAGAGTGGTTTCCAAATTAGGGCAATGATATTTTGGTTATTTTTCCCCATTGGATCTAGCGGTGTATAATTTATGTGTATGTACATGTAAACCTGTTTGAAACATTTGTTTACATTTTTTTCTGCTATTTTTCATTTTTATCATACAAGATATATTTTATTTTACAATAATGTATATGGTTTCAAAAGAAAACCTTACTTGTGTTGAAAAAACAATATAGAATTTGGGTGGGTGCCCTATCTAAGAACTAAGGGACATTAGGCCTGAACAGAGACTTAGTAAAAACACAAATATTGCTGCTATCCTGTAGTGTAAAAAACATTCTTCACTAATAGGATAAAGGGCAGAATGATCAATAAGTACCATAATAACAGACTTTTTGTCACAAATAAGCATGGCAGACCTGCTCGGCAAGGAGTACTTTTGGCTAAACTTGAGTTGGGTAATGGTTTCTTTGGTCACATGAGAATAAATAAATATGTGCAATATTACTTACACCATACAGTGGTATTTATTGCGCTCAAATAATATGTTAAAACAATCCATTAAAATATAATATTGCTAACCGTTCTAGTGAACTGCATACCAACTTATACCTACCTACAAGACCAATCGTCTACAGTACATTTCAGTGTGTAATACTTTTAATTATTTCGTAATGCTTCTCACAGATGATTTAGAGCGATTTGCTAAAATAAAATCATCACAGAGCGCTAACATCAAATCCGCACTCATTTTACTTCACTAACATGTCAACTGCGCATGCTCATCAAGATATCACTTCTGGAGTAGGTTCGACTACAACTTCCAGCTTTCCTTGTGAAGCTTACGTCACATCCAAAATGGCAGCGTCCACAGAGGTTCACGCGTTTGCAGCTCCTGCTGGATATTCTGGTAAAATTATAATAAATTCTGTGGTATGAGTATATGTTCGTTGTAACTCGATGTTCATCTATTATCAAAATGTAATCGGTTAATGTATGTTTTTAGTCAATTGATTTGTTTAGGAATACTACAGCGTTTGCATTCAGACGATTAACCGAGATGTGAAATTGAACGTTCTTACATATTTGCGCTGAGGTTCCATGGATGATTGTTAGGTAAATGTGTTACACCAAATAGTTACTCGATTGACCAAATTATGTTATAAATTATGCAAAAAGCGCTTCCGATCGACTAATCAAGATTCAGATAATAACGTTTTTAACACTTGCGGTGCTTATGTTTAACTAATTTTCTTCTTTAATTTACTGTACCCACACAAGTTGTTCTTTTTTTATTAGAACAAGAAGGGCTTTCTTTAGATACTAATATTTGGATCATATCCTCTAATTTACTATAAAAAAAGCATACAATATGCTGAACAATGGGGGGGGGTTAGCACCATTTCTGACTTTCTTTTGAAAAATATTTTATACAAAAGCTGATAAATACATTGTTTGTCTTGAGTTTAGAAATACCCAATGTTATTGTGCTTTTTTGTGTAGGCCAATAAGTAGTGTGTTGCTATGTCAAATCCATTTATTCCAAACCTTGTAATCCTGCCCTCATGTCCTATTTGGGAAATCTTTAAAGCTGGCCAGTTCAATTTACTCACATCAAATATATATTTTTGAAAGCTCAACACCCCAGGGTATTTTAACTCTTTCCATGCACTCATGTTGCCAAAGTTTGTGATGGTTTTTTTTTTTTAAACAAACTATTTCTGGTGTGTATTTACAGCTCCTGGCATATATCACTCCAAACACCCCAAATGCTGGTATTTTAACCCTTTCCATGCACTAATTCTACCATCAGCCTTTGTTAAACTTTATGGTTGTAATTTTTTTCCCTCTGCAATACAGTTTTTCAACTGGGAGTTTTGACATCTGGTCCTATTTGGGACACATGGAAATTGTAAGGGAACAGTTAGCCATTGTATGCCTTAAAAACATATGGTTACAGTGTCCCTTTTACGTAGGCTATTATCTAGATTCTGGATGATCACCACACAGTTTGACAATTGTTTTGTGTTTGTTTGAGTATTTATGCGTAAGAGTTGCTATATAGTGTTGCCTTTAAAAAAAAAATAAAAAAAATAAAAATAAAACATTTGTCTCTTCACTAGCTATTCCAGTGATGTTTTCAGAGGAGAGGAAGAGTTTTCACTGCTTGTATGCTAAGGAACATAAAGTGAGGGAGCAGTTGGACCAAACCCGTCCTCTAAACCGTACCCTTTTTGTTATAAACATTCCATCTTATTGCACAAAGGTGAGGACATTCTATTTAGCTGTTTGTAAAAATGTAATAGCCCAGATCCCTGTTTATTACATGTTTGAAAAAATGCTATAGTTAAAAAGAAAATGCTGTATTCTCATGTGCAAATGAGGGCTGGGATATACATTTGCATTCAATTTCACTTCCATTTTTTTGTTCACAAGTTAATGTTTTTAGTAATATCAAGGCTTCTGTACTGAAAGCATTAGACACTGTATGTCAGGGATCAACAAACCTTGGGCACCAGGCTGTCATGGCAACTAGAAACCTTCTTGGGGCCATCATGAATCCGTTGTAGTGGGATCACATAATGAACGCTATTTGACCTCACGCCACTCACTTCCCGGCTCACTCTCAGAAAAGCATATTGTTCCAGTTTGGCCTTGGCAGATGATAGTCAACGGCATAGCTGGTGAGAGGTGGAGTAGTGTATGTGAGTGTGTGTATACCCTAGTGCCAGAGTCTGTGTGTATGTATAGAGCCGAAGTCAGTATGTGCACTGTATTGCCGTGCAAGAGTCAGTGTGTAAGTGCCCGTAGTCTTCGTGTTTATTTTTTATATATCTATAGTCTTAGTCAATGTGTGCATGCATGTGCATAAGAGTGTGGTGCTAGTGTGTATGGTGGTGTTTGTTGCAGTATAGGATTAGCATGCATTTGTATGTCAGCATATAGGGTTAGCGTGTGTACTAGTATATGGTGTTAGCATGTGTACTAGTATATGGTGTTAGCATGTGTGTGTATTAGTGTAGAATGTTAGCATGTGTGTATTACTGTAATGTGTTTGAGCAGAAGATGCTAACGTGGTGTTTGTGTCTAAATGTAGGTTATTCTATGGCAAGGCTTGACAAACCCCGGGACCAATAATACATGATTGGGGGAAGAAAAAGAAAAAAAAAAAAAAAACCCTGTTGACCCCTGTTGTATGCTTATGGGACATAATTTGCTAGTCTTAAGATCGCTCCTCTCTAATCAAGCAACTTAACAGAGACCGTAACTTTGAGTTTGCATGATTATTCAACCACATACATTATATGCACAAATTAGGGTTTTTACTACATACATTGTCCTTATTTTAAGTTGACAACTCTTCCTTTAGTTATTAAAACCCCATTCAGTGTACAGAACCATAAAATAAAGGAAAAGAGGCAGATGTGATTTCAATATAAAAATATTGGAACCCCCCCCCCCCATTGCTGTTGCTGTACAAACACACTGCAATGTACATGTGTTGGTATTTCAACCTCGTTGGTTGTTTGACATAGATCTTCCTTTCAAGTACTGGACTTTTCTGCACAGTGTCTTTAGTGATATCTACAATTGTCTGGTAGACTGTTGGTTATGCTTCTGTCCCTATAGATATGTTTATCCAAAATATTCAGTTCCTGTGGCACAGTGGAGTCAGTGGAGTTCCAGGAAAAACCAGGACCATCTGAGAAGATTCAAACATTTTTTTCTAAATACTTTAATCAGAAAGTATCAAAGGTAAGACCTCACTACTTAAACCGCTACACTTAATATTTGTTAGTTGTATGCACCTCTGTTTTGTACATACTCCCCCCCCCCCACACACACACACACACACGCACAAAATGAATGTTGCAAGAAGATTTATTTCACAAATGTGTCAACTGGAAGAAACTAGGAATCAGAATAAATAAATTAACTTGTAAATACATTAAATAAGTTTAAATAAATAACATTTACTCCCATCAGTATACACCAAGCCAGACATTGACGTGGTAGATCTGTCTGCTCAGGAGGAGGGATGGGGTCATTAGGGACCCTTCAAAATCTTAATTTATTAAGCTATTTAGATGCTGTCAGTGTAACAGCATCACACGTAGTGCCGTTACACTGTCGGGGATGCTTACTTTTGCCAACAGAGATGAGACCAGACTGTCATTAGACTTTTTCTCCCCACAGTGCCAGTCCATGCCTAGTTACATTGGGAGATAGATGCAGAGCCGGCCTTAGGTGTTCTGGCGCCCTGTGCGGACTACTCCTCTGGCGCCCCCCCATCCCAAAAAAAGAAAGGAATAAAAACTTGTAACAAAACCCCAATCACTATATACTACGCCAAACATTGATGTGGTGTAGGCCTACCACTTCATTGTCTGGCTTAGTAGTAGGGATGCACCGAAACGAATTCTGGACTGAAACCGAAAGTGCAGCATTTACCTGGCCAAAACCGAATATGACTCCCCCCACACCATAAAAAAAATCTAACACTTTTATTTAAAGTAAGTAACACACCAAAATAGGACAAAACAATTAAATAACAATATTATATATATGATTAACAGCAATAACATTCCTATCATGCCCAGGCATAACCAGATTCCAGGATGTACTCGCAGACTTGGCATGATAGGAGTATGATTGCCCTATCTACCCCTTCTCACTCTCTTCTCCATATCTACCCCCTTTCCCCTGTCTCACTCCCTTCTCCCTATCTACCCCCTCCTAACTATCTACCCTTTCCCTCTTTGACGTTCACTTACCTTTCAGGAGTCCTGCGGTGGGGGTGCAAGGCCTCTGCCTCCCAGCTCTGTATGGAACAGTATAGAATGATGGGAGTTATGATGTACTTTTAGAGCACAATTAGATCATGAAAAAGACATTGGAAATGGTACAGCATAACACCCATCACTCTCACGTATACACCAATCCACACGCATACACCAATCCACTCTCACTCTCACTGAATGCTTTCCTACCTTTCCTCTTTTCTCCTTACAGCTCCTTTTCCTTCTCTTCGCTCCTCTTCTTCAGTTCTTCTGTCTTCTTCCGGGTCAGAGGGCACGGACAGCGGTGGGCACGGCTTCAGTGTTGTGCGCCGGGATCTGACAACAAACCCCGGCGCACAGCAGCTGTTGCCGCGCGGATCACAAGGGAGCGGTATCGGAGGTCTTTAACAGACCTCCGGCTCCCTTGAGTGATTTTAAGCCGGGTTCAAGGGAGATCCTTGAACCGGCTTAAAATCACTCAAGGGAGCCGGAGGTCTGTTAAAGACCTCCGATACCGCTCCCTTGCGAGTCTGCTCCTCCAGCGGCGGACATTACTGTCCGTCTCTGGAGGGGTGCCGGGTGCCCCCCTGATGAGCGGCACCCGGTGCGGACCGCCCCCCCCCTTTAGTTACGCTGCTGGCGGCAGCGGTACGCTACGGTGGTGTCGGACCCCGCACAGGTCGCACACCCCAAAGGCCGGCCCTGGATAGATGAGGCAGGTGAATCCTCAGGCGCCTGGAAGCATTTTATACATGCCATGGTTACCTGGGATTTGTCAAGCCCTGTACCGGTCGTGCCAATATTTATAGTGACCATACCTTCTGTTTATCAATAGAATTGTGTTATGCTGCTTACAAGGCTTAATTTAAATAAAAACAAAAAAACACATTTTGACATTTCAACAAGAATTTGTTTAATTAAACACTCTTTTCCTGTCTGGTTTGTTTAGGGGTTTAAAGTTGCCTATATAGTGTTCACTAATCCATCTGCAATCCGAGAGTTTAAGATTCTAAAGTTCCAGAAACCATATGTGTTGTCTGAAAACATACAGTCCTTAAAAACCGGAGTCCACAGTAAGTATATCTAGTTTCCGTTACACATGTGCATATGTCGTTACCATCGTTTTTATTTTTTCAATCTCTGATCTGATGGAGGTGAGTATTTTTTCTTGGTAATATAACTTTATCAGTTGGCTCGCTACAATGTGTTTTTGTGGGGTTTTTTGGAATAGGAAGAATCTTCGTCTCTCCTTCTTCTCCATATAATTTCTCCAGTACTGATCTCAATGCGTATGATCCATCAGTAGGGGATGTAATTAGCGATCCCATGTAGGCTATCTTGCCAATGGTCAGGATAGCATATGCCTATCCCATGCATGTTTAAAATCCTTTACTGTATATAACTAATATATAGTGAACAGATATTTAAATCTGACCCTTTCTTGCTATACTGACTTCGCTAAACTTGCCTACATGCTGTTGTATATTCTTCTCCTCTCTCAAACCAATACCACCAACTGATATACGTGGAGAATAATCCGCTCTGCGTTGTGTATTAATGATAAATGTAATACCCTTGTTACCTCCTCCAAGAACTAACATATAACCGTATCCCCTTTTCCAGATAATATATATGTCTAGTTCTACTAAGGTTTTCTACCTGATATTACAATAAAACAGCCAACCCAAGATTCTTACCAGAGAGAGAGCTTTAATTAGAATCTACCCAGATTAATGTTACAGCAAAGACAAAACCAGAGTTACAGTGATATACAGATGACAATCATTCATACCAATCACAAACATTCCCATCTATCTAATATCTGCTGCTAAGTGTGTATGCTGTGTGGGTGATGTGCCAAAGGTGAGACTCGCCAATCCAGTCTTTCTATGTGTTTCTACAATGTCTTTTTAAGGGATTTCTCTATTGATGTGTAAATGAGGTCCCTGTCCTGTGTTCCCAAGACCCCACCGTGTGATGTTATTGACTTGCTATGTTTCCCATGCCTGTCTCCAGGTGATGCATTTCCTTCCTTCTCTACATAGCATGTAGGTGTGATATCTTCTTACAGCTGTCTTTCCTGTTACTTCCCCCCCTAAGTGGCTTGCAGCTATCATACATACATATATACACACACATAAACTTAATCAAGCACATATTAATTACAAATATACATACTTTGTATCTACCCCAACACATGCTGCACTACTTAGATAAAAAGCAGTACCCAAAAGCTTTTAATTTTATTAATCCATCCAGTCAAAACCTAAAATATTAAAATGTGTAAAGGGTGATTCTGGCCCTCCAAGACATAAGAAAAAAGCATGCATAGTTTGCTACTAAGATAAAAGAACTAGAACTAATGAAAATGTGGGATCCTGGGGGAATTGTAATAAACCAAAAACTGATTGATTTGATATATTTTTTTAAAACACCAATGGCACATACGCAGCATTTCTGAGCTCACTGCTATACCCATCAGCAAGGTGTTTGGGTGAGTAGACGTGCATATATGACAGGTATATTGAAGGACTCTGTCCCCTTCAATGTGATTAACTTTGTTTCTCATGGTGAAATGAGTCTTGCATGAAAACTTACTTGTCACTGCATTAATATATTTTCTAAACATTGTGCATTTTAGAGTGGATAGAAGTTTATGAAACATCTCTTGTTGATGCAGCAGCTCTGCAAACTCATATAGATGACTTTATGAAAGAATATGACGAGAAGGTGTCCGAGGTAAGGTTTATTTATATTTTAAATGGCTTTCATGAAAAGGGTACCAAAAGTTAACATACCACCGTTGTCGCTAAAATTATAAGGTTATAGGCCTTGCCCGCTGAAAGCCAGCATAGTTCCTGCATACTGATTTTATCTAGACCAACTAGACATAGTAATATACTGCTGGTCAACATATTCTTATAAAAATACCTAGAAACCACACAAACATTGGTTTGTCTTATAAGGGCTTTATCAATCCTGCTTTTCTCCCGACAGGAAGAGGAAAAAGCAAAGGAAGAAGAGGGAGTTCCAGATGAGGAAGGATGGGTAAAGGTTACTAGAAAAGGACGTCGCCCTGGCTTGGCATGCACAGAGGCCGTAAACATTCGGGTGACAGAGAAGGAAAAGAAAAAGAGGAAACAAAAAGAGCTTCTCAACTTCTACGCCTGGCAGCATCGTGACAGCAAAAGAGAGCGTGAGTGTCCGCCAGTGTCTCGTCCAAACACTTTACAAAATCATCCTAAAACAGGAGTACTTTCTATTGCATGTGTTCTGATGTTTCTTGATCTGCTGCATGTGTGCTGTATGTTCTTTTTAGTCTGCTGCAGAGCCTCTTTGTTCACATTTTGTCAACCCTAGAGCGTTACTTTTTGTACCACTTCTCACAAAATATATATATATATATATATATATCACGATTACTATAAATGCATCATTTCACTATTCTTTTGATTTTAGACCTTGCTGAGCTCCGTAAAAAATTTGAGGAAGATAAACAGAAGATTGCACTGATGCGGGCGCAGAGAAAGTTTCGTCCTTATTGAGACTTCATCCTGTCAGTCACCTATGAAATTACTTCGGCGTGGATTATTCCTGTCTTGTGTGGCACTCGAGCACTAGAGATATGCTCCCCTGGTTTATAGATTTATTAGTTTCCAGGGAGTTCAATGCAATAAAGTAATCATGCACCAATATTACCGGTTGGACTTTCTTGCTATTTATAATGTGCATAAAAACCAAAAAAATCAAGAAGCAGAAATTTTAAACCTGTATTTGTTTCTGGTTTGACAGCGCTATCTGTGGCGCCCAGTATTGAAATACTGCTAATGTTTCTTTTTTTGTGTGTGTGTAACTTCCAGTTTTTGTGAAGTTGGCATTGAAGTACAAGTTGATTGTATGCGTAATTCAACAGAACATTAACTTTTTTGACCAATATGTCATTTAAATAAATTTAAAAAAAAGTCCTGATAAATCTGTTAGAATTGCTTCAAACCTGCTACCTGAAAGCAGTAGTTCAGTAAATTAGAAGTGTGCGTGTATAATATATATGTATATATATATCTTGCATATATGATTTAAAAAAAAAAAAAAAAAAATGCGGGTGCACTAATTGCAAAAGGGCAATTATGGTTGAAAGACCTAGCAAACACATCAAAATTGCCCTGGTCATTAAGGGATTATGTTAAACACTGCACACACAAAAATATATACAATAACATTACGACTGTAAAATCTGTTTTTTTTTTGTCAAAATACTATAAATTTGTGTTTCTGCAGCCTTTGTCAAAATGTGTGGTGGTATGTTTTTGTGTCCCCCCCCCCCCCACACACACACATTGTTCTTCAGGTATGAATTAACAGCTCCTGGTATATGTTTTAAAATTGTATTGTATAATAGTGTTGTGGTTTTGATCCTTAGTGCTTTGTGAAATGGGGAGTGTTTTTGTGTATGGCCAAGGAAAGTTGGAATGTACTCCTGTATTTTTATACACATTTTAAATTAAATCCAAAAACTAGAAACATGAATTTTGAAAAGTCATTGTGAAGCCAATACTAGTGATAAAACAAAATGGCCTCTAAGCGGCATCCCTGTTTTCACCCCTTCACTGTTGCATTGCTTACCCTCAAGGCCCTCTCCTCTGTTTCCAACAGCACAGTATGCGTGATTCTATATTTTCCCTTTGAATATTTGCATCTCAGGTGTTTTCTTTTACATTTATCAACACTGATCCGCAACAGCGTAAAGCATACGAAAGCTTATATATTTACATTCTCTTAACTGTTCAAAGTCTGGCATTGTGTATTTATAAACATGCAGGTGCTGGTGAATTATGTCCATAATAATAAAAGCAATCTATTTTTTTATGAATCCGGACAAGCACTGTGACCACAAGCGCCACTGCGAGAGCTTTTTTCCTAGATGGCGGCGTCCTTTAAAAAAAAAAAAAAAAAAAAAAAACGAACAAAAAAAAAACAAACAAAGGGTTCCAAGGGGGTCTCTCCAGACATTGCTGGGAACTTTGGGTACAGGTACTGCATTCAAGCCAATGGAGCCCAGCTTTCTAATCACAATGGGATTAGTAAAATAAAATTTTTTTATTTAGGGAAATAAGAGGGAAGCCTATATTTATATAAGCTTATGACTGGAGCACTGTCTTTCTCGGTGGGGCAGTTGGCCCACCCCCTGATCTGTTGGAGCCCAGCTTTCTAATCACAATGTGATTAGTAAAATATATTTAAAAAATTCCTGATGCTACCATTATATATATATATATATATATATATATATATATATATATATATATATATATATACACACACACACACACACACACACACACACACGGCTGGCCGGCCCGACAATGGATCTGAGTGGGGCAACCGCTCCAGGCGGCACCTTTGAAGGGGCGGCACTTTGCAGCCCCACGCCCTTTTTTTCTTTTTGTTTTTGTTTTAAAGCGAAAGAGAGAGAAAGGGCCGCCGAGTGGTTTTCGCTTACCAAGCTGTCGGTAACCGCTCGGCGCCCCTCTCTCCTCTGTGGTGAGTCTCCCTGTTCGGTCTCGGTGCCGGCTTGTAATGCTGAGTGCCGGAAGATTACCTCATTTCCAGCGATCAGCATTACAAGCCGGCACCGAGACCGAACAGGGAGACTCGCCGCAGGACTGCTGAAAGGTAAGTACAAGGGAGGGAGGGAGAGGAAGGGTAGATTAGGGGGGGGGGGGCATTTTGTCTTGGGCCGGCCCTGTATATATGTATGTGTGTATATATATATATATATATATATAATATACTCTCTCTCTCGTACACCTGAAAAAGCTAATCGGCCAGTCACATGACAGCAACTCAATGCATTTAGGCATGTAGATGTAGTCAAGACAACCTGCTTAAGGTTGCTTAGGGTTATTGGGCAATAATTACAAGTAGCGTTTTGCTATTTCAAAACCATTTTTCCCAAAACCTGGTCATTCTGCCTCATGTGGTATTTGGGACATCTTTGAAGCCAGCCAATGCAATTTACCCCATCAAACCATATATTTTTGAAAACTAGAGGGTATGCTGGTATTTTAATCTTTTCCATGCACTAATTCTACCATCAGCCTTTGTCAAACATTATGGTAGTAACTTTGTATTTTTTTCACACACATTTTACTTCAGGTATGAATTTACCGCTCTTGGTATATGTCCCTGTCAAACACCACCTCAATATGTGTTCAGTAACATCTCCTGAGTACAGTGATACCCCCCCATGCATGGGTTTGTTGGGTTATTTGGGAGATAAAAGGCCACCTTTGTAAGATGTGCATTTTTTGGCATTTGGACATCTGGTCAGCCTGTGCCCATGTCCCATATGTGGGACATCTTTGAAGATGGCCAATTTGATTTACTCCATCAAATCATACCCCATGGGCATTTAAAATGCCAATATTTTAACTGTTTCCACGTGACAAGTTTTGTGAAGATGTAACGCTAATTTTAGGACTTATAGGCTCATAGAAAACATTTTTGTATGTATATATATATATATATATATATATATATATATATATATATATATATATATATATATATATATATATATATATATAATCCAAAGTACACAATTGCACACCAACCTTAATTACTCTGCCCGGTGCCTGGTAACTGAAGCAGTAATGCATATAAATTCCAAAAATAGTTGCCGGTACTCCTGGGACTTGGTTTCAATAAATCTCTCAAAGCTCTGTATTACAAGTCAACGTTTCAGTCTTTTATTTTCAGACTTTCATCAGGACATCAATGTCTGAAAGTCTGAAAATAAAAGACTGAAACGTTGACATGTAATATAGAGCTTTGAGAGATTTATTGAAACCAAGTCCCAGGAGTGCCGGCAACTATTTTTGGAATTTATATATATATATATTGTAACAAGGTGCGGGGTGTTGTTGTGGAAAGGGTATACATTCCCCCTCGATTTTGCAGGGTTTTATATGACATATAGGGCAGGCTGGTGCTCCACCCCGCAGTTTACATGCACCTGGACTGACACAGGATCCAGGCCAGGAGTTTAAGCTGACTCCAATGCACTGGTTAGCTGCACTGACTGCAATATAACCTGACCTGTTGGACAGAGGGAGAGAAGAGAGAGTTTGTTTGGAAGCAGCAGGGCTGGCTATGCACAAAAGAGACCATCAAAAAGGTTGGTGGGATTACGTTTTATTTAGTTTTAGACC
Organism: Sceloporus occidentalis; assembly: GCA_023333645.1. Taxonomy (NCBI): domain Eukaryota; kingdom Metazoa; phylum Chordata; class Lepidosauria; order Squamata; family Phrynosomatidae; genus Sceloporus; species Sceloporus occidentalis. The sequence goes on along the minus strand of JALMGF010000532.1, from coordinate 62,274 downwards.
CTGAGTAGTGAGGGCGCTATATGTTAGTAAGCGCTCAGACGAGCTAGGCTTTTGTAGGGAATTTGTGTACTATGAAATTCTGTATATAGCTGCATACGTGGACTACAAATAAATCGTGGTTGATTACCTAACTGAGATGTGGCGTTAATACCCTAGAGGACCGTGCTATTTGGTACCCTGTGTGGGTGCAGGATCACAATATATATATATATATATATATATATATAGCCTTTTTTGTGAGTGGGGGATTATTTTTACATGTTACCAATTGTTTAATTTTTTATTATTTTTACATTTTACTAATCACATTGTGATTAGTGAGCTGGGCTCCATTGACCTACATGGTGCAGGGGAGCTCGAGAGTTCTCAGATCACGGGACCCCCCCTCACGATCAGTTCGTTTCGGCTCCCCAGCTGGGTAGGAGGCAGCGTGACGACGTGGGATGCGGTTGCTGGACAGGTATGTCCTTACAGTCCCAAGTAGCCCATGGAGAAAAATTACCAGATTTGGGGAAAAATTATTTTGAAATTGCAAAACTCTACTTCTAATTATTGCCCTATAGTGTGCAAAAAAAACCACATTAAAAACATTGAGTAAAATGCAAATCAATTTATAATTTATCTGAAATGGGTTTTTCTGGATTTTTGTTGTTATTCTGTCTCTCAGTGGGCAAACGTACAAAATCAGCAAGGGATCAAATATTTTTTTCCTTCACTGTATAGACTATATATATTTCAGTAAGGCATTTGCCACTCTCATAGTAAATAAATAGCAGTGTTTGTGGATGTTAAAACAATTGTGCGTATATAAGGCAATGACTGAGTGAAAAGAGACTGAAGGTTGTATATTCAAGGGGTATTATTTAGTAAAAAAAAAATAATAATTCACATTTGCAATATATGTGATCGTGTATAGGATTACTTTTTTAGTGAGGCAATATTCATCTGCATCATCCTGGCAGAGGAAGATTAAAAATGTATTTTAATTTTATTAAGCATTTTATTATAACCAACATTTGATCAGCACATATTGTAATTTTCAAATACAAAGAAAGTTATCATCATCTCTTCTATTAGTTATATCAATTTTGCTATTTTGGCAACAATGCATAACTTGTTCAAGGGCATTTGATGTCATATGCAACATAAATATTTACATGTTACAGTTACGACCTACATCATGAGAGCTAATCATTGCTGTGTTTTGATCTCCTATAGGCTTCCAAGTCTTTTCAAATACCAAAGGATCATGGATAAGTACATATGCGAAACAGGAATAAATGATCGTTATTCTTTGAAAAAAGCCACATAAATAGTATTACTAACAGAGGCCAAAAACAAAAGGATATACAAATAGGGTGCACAACTCTCTAATTTCTTAATATTTAAAGTAGATACAAAATAAGCATTGTCTGCTTAATATACTAAAGCCAAAATTACACCATGACTTTCTCTTCTTGGAAGCTGATTAGTGAACTGATCTCATTCCCTGCTTGAAAGTTAAAGCTGTGAGTGGATATGCGTTCTTTCCAGTAATATATCTGTGATTATCCCAGACACTTTCTCTGGCTCATTCAAATGAACAAAATGGTTTCCATCCACAACAGATAACCTACATCGCTAGAAGAAAAAAAAAATGTTATGTACAAACATGGAAAAAAGTATTCCTGTACAACAGTTAAAATGTTTCATGATTTAACCATGACAGGTTTCTGGTAAGTTCAGGTGAGTCAAAGGAAAACAAATATCAATAGTATTCTGTTGAATGAATTGTTTTGGATTTAAAAGATGCACACCTTATCAAAGGACTTTTTTATGAGAATAGTGAATTGGACATGTTTTGTTAATTCTGGGGAACCAGGGTATTTTTTTTTAATCCGTGCAATTTTATAATCAGTAGTCCAGTATGGATTTCATTTGTAGAAAAACCTTCTCAACTTTGACACTGAAAATATGTTATAGTGTTACTGTAGGATACAATTATAATGAAAAACGGTGTGCTAGATCCTGCACCTTATAAGCAAATAATGATATATTTACCTAATACTCTTGATACACAAGACAGGAGAGAGACAAGGATTAAAATGATTATATTTAATCAAATACGTATCCTCAATCAACCAGAATATCCATCCTGCATACTATGCCCCAGTTTAGTGTGTTCTGAGGATTTATAGAGGGGTCAATAGGAGAAAGGGCGCCAGATTCAAAATAAGGGACGTAATTCTGTTCAGGATGTGTAGGCACGGCCATTTTACGAACTGCCCACTTTAGTGAGCTGGGACAGCTGAGGAGGGGTCATCAGAAAATGCTGCAGCAGGACCCTACACACTACATGGGACAGTGGAGGTTGGATGTCCCCACCGGCGGAGCAGAGGAATAGGCCTCCCCCACCGGCGGACCAGAGGGTAAATGACCCTCTAAAAATAATTTAAGGTGAATCTGGTTAAAAAGTATTTTAGAGACATATTCTGTTTTCAAATGTGTCAGTGTTTTTCACCAAATGCCCTGTCAGGCCGCAATAGAGGCCCTGTTCTCTCCTTCTTGCTCTTTCGTATTCAGAAAGTCGGGTAGCACCGAGCTGCATTTGTTCCTCAGGGGACAATTGTGCAGTAAGAGGTATGATTTGAGGAGCCAAGGTTTATCCTAAACACTGGAAGCCAGAGTTTAGGATAAGCCTTATGAATCCCAAGGTCAGGTAGAGATCAGCATAGTCAGGATCAATGCCAAAGTAAGATAGTTTATTTGCTGACGACACAAAAATTTGCAACAGGGTTGATGTTCCTGGAGGAAGAAGCCAAATGGCAAACGATCTAGGTAAACTGGAAAAATGGTCAGAGCTGTGGCAATTGGCATTTAATGTAGATAAATGCAAAGTAATGCACTTGGGGCATAAAAACCCAAGGGCAGAGTATTGAATATTTGATACTGTCCTAACCTCAACATGTGAGGAAAGGGATTTAGGGGTAATTATTTCTGAGGATTTAAAGGTAGGTAGATAATGCAGTAGAGCAGCAGGTAATGCTAGCAGAATGCTTGGTTGTATAGCAAGAGGTATTAGCAGTAGAAAGAGGGGAGTGCTCATGCCGTTGTACAGATCACTGGTGAGACCTCACTTGGAGTATCTCCAGAAGGATATAGAAATGTTGGAGAAAGTGCAGAGAAGGGCTACTAAAATGGTTTATGGATTACAGGATATACCTTACCAGGACAGGTTAAAGGATCTTAACCTATATAGCCTGGAAAAAAGACGTGACAGGGGGGATATGATAGAAACATTTAAATACTTAAAGGGAATCAACAAGGTAAAGGAAGATAGTTTATTTGAAAGGAGAAATACTACCACAACAAGAGGACATAACCATAAACTAGAGGGGCAAAGGTTTAATGGTAACATCAGAAAATATTACTTTACGGAAAGGGTAGTGGACGCATGGAATAGCCTTCCAGCAGAAGTGGTAGATGTTAATACAGTAAAGTCATTTAAGCAAGCATGGGATAGGCATAAGGCCAAGCTTATAATATAACCTTATATATATAGGATAAGGGCAAGTACTAAAGTACTAAAGGAAAGTACTCAGAGGTTGGGCAGACTGGATGGGCCTACTGGTTCTTATCTGCCGTCACTTTCTATGTTTCTAATTCCAAAAAAAGCAAATGGGTAAGTACTCTACCAAAACATCTAATTTCAGAAGGGCAAACTTTGATGGGCTAAGGTCAACTATGGAATGTATAGACTGGGATGGGTTGTTCTCTGGACTAAACACAGGGGACAAATGGAATACCTTTAAGCACACATTGCAAAATTATACATCTCAATATATACCTATGGGAAACAAATACAAAAGAAGCAAATCAAAACCGATGTGGCTTACCAGGAAAGTAAAACAGGAAACAAGAAATAAATGAATGGCATTAAAGCATTATAACAGCTAGGGATCAGTAGTATTATTTATGGCATACAAAGATACCAACAAAGAAATGTTTTAAGTATGTAAATGGAAAAATTATGGAGATAATGTTCGTCCTTTATTATCTTAAATACTTTTTTTTCTTCTGACGGAGCTCCTGCTGGCTAATTTTAAGTAACCATTACAGCAAACATGGGATTGGCTGATGAAAGAAATGCCAGCAAGCAGCTGCAATGGCCAATGAGGTCTTGGCATGCATAAAACGAGGTATTGATTCACAGGAGGAGGATATCATGTTGCCTCTTTACAGGTCAATGGTAAGACCTCGCCTTGATTATGCGGTACAATTCTGGGCACCAGTCCTTAAAAGGACTTAAAAGTGCAAAGGAGGGCTACAAAATTAATAAGGGGATTGGAAGATACTAGTTATGAAGAGAGACTAAAACAGTTAAAATTATATACACTGGAAAAATGGTGTCTAAGAGGGGATATGATAGCATTATATAAATATATGCAGGGCCAATATAAAGAGCTCTTCAGTGTCCTGTTCATTAACAGAAATGTACAAAGAACAAGAGGTCACCCTCTGAGACTGGAAGAGCGGAGATTTCATAGACGACAAAGGAAGGGATTTTTTTACAGTAAGGACAATAAAGGTATGGAATTCACTACCAAGGGAGGTGGTGTTATCATAGACATTAGATGCCTTTAAAAGGGGTCTGGTTATTTTTTTAGAAAGGCATGACATACAGGGCTATAAATAGAATTCATATTTTAGAGCTTCTTGATCCAAGGAGAAATCTGATTGCCTTTTGTAGTCAAGAAGGGATTTTTCCCCCTGATGGCAGAATTCGAAGTAGCTTAGGAAGGTTAGGTAGAAGGGTTGAATTTGATGGACTTAGGTCTTTTTTCAACCTTATGTACTATGTAATTATGAGGCAACGGTGCTGCTGATTTAACACTTGGCGCCGTCTGTATATCCTTTTCTACTGTAGGGTACAATTGTATCATTGTTTAGTGTAGACTCTATTGCAACAGTATCCTTCCACAATCTCAGCATTAGAGAGTTTGACTAGCAGATATGGACAGGACCTCGTCACAGTCCCCTATTAAGTTGCTTGTTGCTGAATCAGACAGCCTTTGTAAAGGGAGAGGGAGTGTGGGAAAATCCCAATTATTTTGTTTTGTTTTCGGTTTTAAAACAATTTTAGTTTTCTAAATTTACACATTTGCATGTGTTCTAGATCTGTTATCTTAACCCAATCTACTAGACACATACTCTTACTCCTTATCGTAATTTGGTTTAGTCAATCACACAAATGGACACTCTAACTAATAAGGAAATGACTTTATTAGCACCATCAATAATAAGCTTAGTAGTTTTTTTGAGGGTAAAGTTACCAAAAATATCACATGAGAACAGCACATCCTGGTCTGCAGATAAAATGTTAACTGGAGCTAAATTAAATGTAAAATATTAATGTCATAAAATGTTAAATATATAACTGCTGGACAACCCAGCCTTTAAAAGTGCATCAAAAGACCTACTTTCTGATTCTTGCATATTTCTTAAAATAAAGGCCATGTCTCCTTTAGCAACATTAACTGCAATCAAAAAAGTACTTTTTGTACTTTTTGTTTAGCCCGCCCCTTCCATGTAGAACTCTAAATGAGCATTCAAAACATTTTCTTAGATATCTATATATCTTGACTTGTCCCCTAGAATTGAATGTTTGGTTGCTAGTGTGACTTGTTCTCTCAAACTCCATGAATATATTTCTACAACCCCCAAAATTACCTGAATGAAAAATATTAAAAATGTGCAACAATGCAGAGAATCAGGCAAGAGGCATTGTAAGCTGGTTCTCATACCTATATTTTATTGATACATTTTTTTTTTAAATCTGTACCAATACTTCTTAAATTCCTTTAGTAGTATTAGACACACACACATTAAGGAATTGTCCTCATAATGAAAAAATGCATTTAGTGGTTAGTGTTTTTGCTTTCTATCACTCCATACATATTTGTGCCATATTTTGTTGCATACATATGCTAAATCACAATTAGAGCAGTGGTAATGAAAAAAAAGTGTCCGTGTGAACATGCCCGTGGTATATATTTTTAGCAGTTTCAATTTCTGTATGCGAGTGGAATCTACTAGCATTATACTGAACAAAACCAGCCTTACCTCATTAAGCCTTTCTTTGTATCCTTGCAGTAAGGCCTGTGCCAGATCAGGGTACAATACCTGCATTTGATCTGCTAGTCCACTATTAGCCCTGTAACAGACAAGCATTTAATATAATTATCACCAAGGACTTGATCTGTTACATTGTTTTTAACATGTTTTGTTTTCTTTGTGTGTTTTTGTATGACTGATCTAACAATTTCCCCAGTCTTAGTGTAATCTGCTTTGTTTTTGTGTGAAAGCTTTTGCGGAATGACTTGATTCTAACCCTTTTAGTTTACTGGCCCATTAACTATTAAGCTATGGTGCATTATTCAAGTCATATCTGAGCAGGATTCAATTCTGTAATTCTTTGTTTTCAACCACATACCAAATTTTAGCCATTTTATTATTCATATATTCTGCAGTTTTGACAAGTACACCCATCCAATTACCCAATGTCACAAAAACATGTTTGGGCAATTTGGTTGTAGGTCCATCTAAAATAAAGGTATGGGAGGGAAATGCAATGCAATACAAATTCCAGGATTTATCTAGCTGAGGAAATGGAGAAAAGTTAAGTAACTGAAAATCAGCATTTAACTAGAGAGAGAGATATAAGGAAAAAATAATTATTCATGCCTGATCTACTGCAGGAGAAGAAGCAGGAGAGAATTAAAAAAATCTATAATATCGCGGGCTGCATGTTCCTATCATCTGCCAGTGTCTGCCTGCCCAGGCCCAGTACTCAACTACTGCTGCTGCTCCTCTTTGACGTCCTTACTCTATGTGAAGCTTTTTTTTTTTAAGAAATCTATAATAGTGTGGTGGAAATTCAGTCCTGCTTCAAGGATTTAAAAAAAATTGTTGCAGTACATATTCCGGCAAAGATATTAGGAATTGAAGTAGGTCAGAGCTGGTAGGGAAGCAGATTATTATGACCAAACAGCATTTAACCCCTTTGTGACAATGGCTGATTTTATTTATGTACCCTTCATGAAAATGGCTGGTTTAACATTTCCGCGGTGCTTGTGTTTAGGTTTAATTTTCTTCTTTCCCGTTTACTGAACCCACACAAGTTGTATATATTTTTTTCAAGACAAGAAGGGCTTTGTTTAGATGTCATTATTTTGATTGTATCTTACCATATACTATAAAAAAAAGTATAAAATATGATGAAAAATGGAGAAAAAAACCATATAGACTAGACACCCCAGGGTATTTCAAATGCTAGTATTTTAACTCTTTCCATGCACTAATTATACCACCAGTCTTTGTCAAACTTTGTGGTAGTCATTTGTTTCCACACACATTTTACTTCAGGTATGAATTTACAGGTCCTGGTATATGTCACTGTCATACAACACCCCAATATGTGTTCAGTGACATCTCCTGAGTACAGTGATACCTTTGATTGCCTGGCTGTTTGGGGGCAAAAGGGCCACATTTGGGGCTTTCACATTCGGTGATCCTGTGCCCATGCCCTATTTGGTACAATTCAATGTGCCCAGTAAAACTATAGTTTTTTTTTTATAATTATATAATTATAATTTCGCAAGTGGCAAAATCTTGCAGTGGCCGTTGTCACTGCTCTCCGGAGCTGTCACAGCGCATCCTGGGGTGGGTGTTCGGTGTTGCTGAATGCGCTATCGAGGCATTTCAGCTATACCATTGAAGTTTAGTAGGTGATCGTTGATGCGTACGGCTTGCCCAAGTGGGTCATTGGTTCTGTAACGTACCTGGTACATCATGCAAAAGAAAAATGCTCCCACATTGCCATGATCGCAGGGGGGCATTGCTGCTGAGCCCCCCACCCCGAGCCTACAGGCTCAACATGCAATCGCTGCTAAACCAGAGATTTCGTTCCCAGATGCCACAGGCAGATTCAGGGAAGGAGGCTGTTTGTTGCTTGGGATGTGTATGGATCTGCCACAACATTCCTGATTGTGGCATTTTAGTGGTTAAAACCATTTTGTATGGAGAGCTGCTGCTTTCCTTCCCGGAAGCCCAGGCAGACAAGCAACAGCAAAAAATAGAGCCCCTTACTAGCCCTTTGATCACTCCTACAGGAGCAATCAAAGGGTCTCCTCCCTGATCACTGACTATTGATTGGTCTCCCTGATCAATCTCAGCGGCCTAAACTTGTCACTTACAAGTTATACATTGATAGCTATATATATATATAACATATATTTAACCTAACATATATATCTAACATAAGTTATATTTAACCTAATAAAATGCTATGTGACCAATGATTAATGACCTTTTTGGTCACTTATCATTGATCCATCTCACTTCAATAGCCAGGGACATAATATTATCATCATCCCTAACACTATACAGTACTGTAACCTTACAGCTAACCGTAACTACATCCAACACAATACTAGTGTTACCCCTTATGCTATCAGCTAACCCCTATTTTCACTAAACTGAAAGGTAAGGGGGTGACTTTGAGGTCCCTTGGGCTTTGTGCTTTCAGGGAATATATAGTTTTATGGGGTTAAATTGTTATTTCGGCCTTTTACTGTGTCTTAAATGAGTCATGGGCCCAGTAAAGTGATCTGTCAAAATTCCAAGTTTGAAAACTGAAATGCAGATGTTCCAGTTTCATCTGAGAAACATTACTTATCCATGCATGTGGGGTATTGTTGTACTCAGGGGGTGTGTTACCAAACACAAATCAAGACATTTTTTTTGTTCTTTCACATATCTGCTCAGAAAAACTGCAAAACAAACCGCAAAGTGGATGTGAAAATATGTTTCATTATTTTGTTAGACTAACTTTGGAAGGTGCTGGAGCGGAATAAACTGTATGGGACAGGCCATTATGCCCCTAACTATATTTTCTGAGCTGTCTGTGCTTCTGAATACAAAGTATTTTCAGTCATTTTATGTACCTAGGGAAAGAAATGCACTGAAATATTTGTGTTTGGATAGAATGGGTTTGTTAAAAATGGGGAAAAAAAATTATTGCAATGTTTAGGACAGACTGATGCTAAAATGGTTAAATCAAAAGTGTTAATATGCCCGTAGTAAAATACTTTGGGGTTGTTTAGCAGCTTTTCCTTTTCTGGCTGCTATTGGGGTGCTCCCAGCATACCACATTTAAAAAAAATCTTGTTTAGAAACAGTGATGCCCATCATTCAAATTTAACCCTGTAAGTGCCAAAATAAATGAAAATAAAATTCCAGACGTATGAGGTGTTTCCAAAAACAGGACAAATACCTAAATATCCTTTTGGAGGTTTTTTCCATTTGTACTGGATATATAGTGAAACTGTGAACATTTTTCCCTTTTTTCCCCTAATTCCCCCCACATTTTTAGATATTTTTCATACTAAATGAGGGTTTATATATATATATATATATATATATATATATATATATATATATAAAATTATGATTTCAATATGATTTTCAGTGCTGAAAAAAACCAATAGATAATGCATGTGGCTGCACTAAATGAGTTCACAGTTGAATAAAGACATAGCAAAAACAAAATGGTCCTGAAAGGGTTAATCCATAATTAAAAATCCAAGAATTGCCAAAATATTACATGATCTCGCAATGAAGTAACGTGTTTTGTCTATTAGCATTGACTTACTCATAGGTCTGGTGCTCTATTAGATCTACATGATTAAATACAGTGTTCATAATTACATGCTCACCTGTGGCTTAATTGATTGATACAAAATTTAAATTAAAAACACCACACACAGTTGTTACAATATCATGTTGACCCCTATTATACACAGAGTAACAGTCTAATTGCAAAAATGTAATAAAATAATATGGTAGTAGACGGTTAGTTACGTATAGTGTGGACACCTTTACACGCCTCCATCTATTTGGTGATAAATAAATACCGTGTCTTCCGGCGTATAAGACGACTGGGCGTATAAGACGACCCCCAACTTTTACAGTTAAAATATAGAGTTTGGGCTATACGCGCCGTATAAGACTACCCCTCTACCCAGTATACAACAACCAGCCAATCACGGCAAGCGATGTACCTTACTGGTGATTGACTGGTTATTGTATACAAAGCCTGCTTGGATTGGGTGGGTCAGCACTCCCTAACATATGCCTGTCCACACACACACGTATAGACATACACTGCCCTCACACAACTCTTCCTTTACACACATATACACATACACACCATCTTACAAACACACATATACACATACACTGCCCTTACACACACCTGTCCATACACATACACTGCCCATACACAGACATATACACACATACACTGCCCTTACACACACATATATATATCTACACATACTAACATACGCCTGTCCATACATACACATTTATACACTGCCCTCACCACACACCCCTGCCTTTACACACATATATATATATATATATACATACACACACACCAGCTTACAAACACACAAATACCTACACTGCTCTGCTACACACACCTGACCATACACATACACTGACCATACACACACATATATACACATATATACACATACACTGCACTTTCACCCCTTTCTCCCCATCTCTTACCTTTCTCATCTTCTATCTTCCATCCAGTTGTGGGAGCGTGAGGTCTGTCATTTCAGACCTCTGCTTTACTGCTCCCTCATCACTACGCGCCGGCAATTGATGCCGAGCGCCAGGACATGACGTCATCCCCGCGCTCGGCATTAATAGCCGGCGCGTAGTGATTAGGGAGCACGGAAGCCGAGGTCTGAAATGCCAGACCTCGAGCTCCCTAATGTTGGGCTAGTTAGAGAGAGGTCATGATCTCCCCAACCAGCCCTGCTCATCAGGCGCCCGCTAATCAGGGCTAGTTGGGGAGATCACGATCTTGCACCTACCTCTGCGCGGCCCTCAAGACCGGCCCTGGGGAGGTGGCTTCTCCGCTAGTCCCTCCCCTAGAGATACGTGGCTTTGTGGGGAATCTTGATTCTCCGGCTCGGTAAGTTTCAGTACCCGGCGTATAAGATGACCCCCGACTTTTGTTAAAAAGTCGTCTTATGTGCCGGAAAATACGGTAAGTAAAAGATAAGAATATCAATAAAAAGAAATACATCCCTACATTCTCGTGGACTTTATAGTGTTTATTCTAAGTCTATATATGGTCTAGATTATTTTATTTATATATATTATACTGTGTTTTTACAATATAGTTCATTTCCATTACTTTAAAATCCAAACGAAAAAAAGAGGAATAACAAAAGAACACAATCATAGGTGTGTAAACAAATATTGGTATAAGCCTAATGGATGTATCATAATGGTTTTTACTGCTGGAAATAAGATATTTCATATGTACATGTAAAATGCAGATTCAGATGAAATATTCAATACCACCTTTTCCATATGACGACTCACTATTACAAGCAGAATAAAGTTACTATAAGTTACTAAAGTTATTATAAGTTACTAAAAAACGTATCCAACATCCCAGTCTGCATTTAAACGTTTTGGATTTTGTGTACTGAGGTGAAAAATCCAGTATGTCTCCCGTTGGTAAAGGAGTCGCAAATGATCTCCAACACATTAAATAACTAAACAACTAAAGGCAGCTAGACCTTCCATATGAAGTTTAAAGTGTTTTCCCATTGGTGTTATTGAATCCATCTCTCTAATGGAGCCAAGATGTTCCCTAATTCTAATTTTTAGGGGCCTACTTATGTGACCTACATACTGTGACATACTTTACACGTAATCAGATATATGACAGATTCTGCATTGCAATTAGAAAGAGATTTTAGGTCATACCGTATACCAGTGCCTGATGAAGTAAAATGTTTATTGACCGCCATATATTTACAATAACATGTACATATACGGTGACCACATTTATAATTCCCCACCATTTTAAGCCATGGTACCTGCCTCTTATCCTTCTCCATATCTCTTTAAATAAAGCAATGTCTTAGCTCATCATGCTGAAAAATTAACCCTTACTAGCACTACAGGCTCCAATACAGTATCAACACATGATTAAATGTTTGTTTTTTTATGATGTTACAAATTGCATTATATTCCAAATGCAGGCTTTAAATTCCGTGTATCCCACTACTCTTTTAGCTAATAGAACTGTATGTTTGGAATATCCCCTAAAAATCTGACAAACAATTCTGTTTCCCTTTGCTTGTACGTTCATCACGTGCATATTCTTTTTGACTTGTATGAATTGGCCCTTGGGTATACCGTTAACTAGATGACCCGAGTGGGAAGATTTAGCATGCAAAAGAGTATTCCTGGAATTGGGCTTCCCATATATATCCGTGCATATATCTCCTGTGTGCACATTCCTAGTCAATGTAACATTTAGATAATTTGGCCACTTCCATATTAGGTCATTGTATTGAGGTATGGGGTTATGTGTCAAATTAGCATAAGAATTAGTGTCTGATAGTTGTCTTAGTGCCTCCTGCTGATATTGCATTAAGTTCAAGACTACTACTGCATCCCCATTATCCGAGTTTTTTTATAAGGTCAGTGAGAGCAGACCAGTAATCTCGCCTTTAGTGTTATTCTTAGTCAGTTTACACAGTTCCATTTTCTACAGTCTTTTGGAAAAGATTCAAAATAGGGTCACTTGAATGTATAGGATAAAACGTGGACCTATTGTGAAACTTGCACTGGCTATATATCTGAGATAAATTCCTCTCAATTTGACATGATTCAGAAGCCAATGTTTCCAAAGTATATAGAGCACATAAATCACTAAATTCAGTGATCATCTCATTGTCTTTCTGGGTAGAGACTGCCCCAACTACTACAGAATTAGACAGTAACATCACAATTTTTATTATCAAATTGTTTCAATGTATACTTTAATTATGCAAAGTCTTTTTAAGGTCAAGTGACTAATGAAACGATTTCCATCCAATATGGTAGAAAATAAATCAAAAAGGATGGAGGGGGCAAAATCATGACCTCTACTGAGAAGTTGTTTTCAAAAATATATATGGTTTGATGAGGTAAACTGAATTAACTGGTTTCAAAGATGTCCCAAATAGGGCATAGGTGCAAACTGACCAGATGTCAAATTTGTAAAAAAATAACAATTTGCACCTCCCAAATGTGACCTATCAGCCCCCAAACAAACCTATGCATGGGTGGTATAGTTGTACTCAGGAGATGTGGTTGAACACATATAGGGGTGCTGTTTGACAGTAACATATACCAGGGGCTGTAAGTTCATACATTAAATACAATGTGTGGGGAAAAAACACAAAAAATTACAACCACAAAGTTTGATGAAAGTAGAATTGGTGCATGAAAAGAGCTAGCAATTGAAAGACTCTGGAGTGTCTACTTTTTAAACATATGTGGTTCGATGGAGGTAAATTAAACTGACTGGGCGCAGAATGACCAGTTTTGAAAAAAAATGGTTTTGAAATAGCTTGTCCTTACTGCCCTATAACTTGCACAAAAGCATTGAGTATTTCTAAACTCAATGTTTAGAAAAGTGCTTTTTTCACATTTTTACCATATTTTATGAATACATATAAATAATGGTATCCAAAGAAAGCCCCTTCTTGTCCTGAAAAAAACAATATATAATTTGTTTACTAAACGAGAGAGAAGAAAATTACAGCTAAACACGAGCACCACAGAAATGTTAAAACAGCCATTGTCACAAAGGGGACAAACAGTGGGTAACCTAAATGAGAAAAATTAACAAAGACATAAAAAAATTTTTATAACTTTTATTTCAATGAGCACTTTCCTGCCTATCATTCGCCACTTCAAGCAGTGTCAAGAATCATTGAACAAGGGGAGAGGGGCATCTGTAGTGCTGCAGGTTTTGCCACAGGTATGTTTTTTAAGTTTTTGAAAAAAGTATATTACTCACGGAGCACTGTAACATAGAATTTGGTCGTTTCTTAGATTAAAAATAGCCTACCCCATGCATGTTGAAATCATAAAATATCAATATAATAACATTTAACCTGAAATGTGGGTGCCAAGCTAGTGGTTAAAACTTAAAATAAAACAAAATATGTTCTTACCGAGTCAATTGGGAAGAATCCATATGAGTCCAGCAGTATTAGCTGTCTGACCGAGTCTGGAAAAGTGGAAGCAAACTAGGGAAATAAACACACCAAGTAATATGTAAGAAAAGTGCAGTCTGGATTACATATCTCACTATAAATGACATTAAACCAATATCTGTGATACTACAGTATTTAGACTGATGACATGTTCCATATTACCAGGGGAGTACCCATCCTTTGTCCCATGAAATTCCATTGTGTAAGTGTTCCAGAATGGAATGTAAGTGTATCTCAAATGTTTAAAATACAGGATGCAAGTTTTGGAGGCAAGCGGGTGTCACCTGTGATTGACTTCAGAGGGGGATATGTGTCTGTTCGGAATGTACTGCCCTCTTTGAACAGAGAGGTACAGTGTCTGTAGGGATATATAGTCTATGATTAAGTTGCTTTTGCATAGACAAATGTAATCCAATGCATGTCCCCAAGGTACAATGGTTCAGATTTTAAGAATCACAATACAATAACAGTGGTAATTATTAAATCCTACCCTGTCAGTGTGCCTTGAAGACTGGGTTGGGGACCCCCTGCTGATTTTGTACCCACTGACAAAGATATGTTCAGTCTATAATTTTTATATTTTATTTGAACAGTGAGAGACTGAATAACAACAGATAAATTATAAATTGACTTGCATTTTACTCTTGTTGGCAATCACAGAGGCCAGACGTTTCTTGTAGTTGGCCACCAGGTTTGCACACATGTCAGGAGGGATTTTGTCCCACTCCTCTTTGCAGATCTTCTCAAAGTCATTAAGGTTTCAAGGTTGACGTTTGGGAACTCGAACCTTCAGATCCCTCCACAGATTTTCTATGGGATTAAGGACTGGAGACTGGCTAGGTCACTCCAGAACCTTAATTTGCTACTTTTTGAGCCACTCCTTTGTTGCCTTGGCCGTGTGTTTTGGGTCATTGTCATGCTGGAATACCCATCCACGACCCATTTTAAATGCCATGGCTGAGGGAAGGAGGTTCTGACCCAAGATTTGATGGTACATGGCCCCATCCATCGTCCCTTTGATGCAGTGAAGTTGTCCTGTCCACTTAGCAGAAAAACACCCCCAAAGCATAACGTTTCCACCTCCATGTTTGACGGTGGGGATGGTGTTCTTGGGGTCTTAGGCAGCATTCCTCCTCCTCCAAACATGGCAAGTTGAGTTGATGCCAAAAGGCTCGATTTTGGTCTCATCTGACCACAACACTTTCACCCAGTTCTCCTCTGAATCATTCAGATGTTTATTGGAAAACTTCAGACGGGCCTGTACATGTGCTTTCTTGAGCTGGGGGAACTTGCAGGTTACCAATTGTGTCCCTTTAAGACAGTGCTCCTAATCTCAGCTTGTTACCTGCATAAAAGACAACTGGGAACCAGACATCTTGCTGATTGATAGGGGATCAAATACTTATTTCACTAAGTAAAATGCAAATCAATTTATAATTTATTTGAAATGTGTTATTCTGGATTTTTTTTGTTATTTGCTCACTGTTCAAATAAACCTACCATTAAAATTATAGACTGATCATGTATGTCAGTGGGAAAAGGTACAAAATCAGCAGGGGATCAAATATTTTTTTTCCGTCACTGTAATATTACAAACCTGCGCAGCTGTCTCTAAATGCCTAGGAGATCTCCCTGCTAATACACAGATGAAGTTTATCAAGCTTGGAAACGTAGCTGCAGTAGCCTCATCCCAAGCGGACTCTCAATAAGTGGACAGATGATAGAAGTTACACTAGAGGGAAACTGTAGGAACTGCAACACCATCTTCCATTGCAATCAGCAGGCCACCCTCCTTTTATCCCACTCACCCTCTCTCCACTTGTTTTTACTCCTCTTCTCTGCACCGTGATAGTCAACAAATTGACCTAGTGTTCTCCCACCTTTGTTCGATATCTCATTTCTCAGACTATCGCTAGGTTTAACATTTAACCTTGCCATACCTCCCACACTTCCTCTACCTAAGATACCACCACAAACCTACTGGAACCTCCATGACCATAACACTCTTCAGCTTACTAACACACATCTGCTATTTCTCTCAAACATCTCTTCCTCCTCCTGTCCTGATTTTGCCACATCTTAATACAACCATAAGATAACCTTAGTCCTAAACATGGTTGCTCCTGCAACTGTGCCCCACCCTCAAGCCATCCACCTCAGCTAGGGCATTCCACACCGACCTGTCTCCTCCAAAAGCGTTCACATACTGCTGAGCGTCTATGGAGGAGATCTGGCTCACCTGAAGACTTTACACATTGCAAACTCATGCTCCTCACATCTCCTATGTCAGGGGCGTCCAACATGCGGCCCGCGGGCCAAATGCGGCCCGCGTGACCTCGAGGTGCGGCCCTCGTGAGATGGGCATCCAGGATCACAAGCCCTGCTGCTTACTTTTGGGAGGGTCTATTCTCTGCTCCAGTCCTGCCTCCTCTGTGTGGAGAACAAGGGAGGCCGCGCCCCCTGCTGAAGTCTGTGAGCTGCATCGAGAGCTGTAGTAGGTAAGGGGGTGGGGGAGGTTGTTTGAATGAGTATGCCTGTGAGGGAATGAATGTGGGAATGAATGAGTATATGAATGAATGAGTGTGTGTGTGATAGCATGGATGTGTAATGCTGGAACCTAGGCATGATGGGACTGTGATTGCTGTTAGCAATCACACTCCTATAATGCTAAGTCAGCCAGTACATGCTGAAACCTGGCTAGCTGCCCCCCTTGTGTATTGATGCTGCCAGCAGTATGGGGTCTGCACTTACAGCCACCCTGTACCAGCATGTACTGGCTGACTTGGCATGATAGGAGTGTGATTGCTAACAGCAATCTGCTAACAGCAATCACAGTCCCATCATGCCTAGGTTCCAGCATTTATTGGTTGCTGGGTATGAAAAGAGTGTGTTTGCTGTTAGCAATCACACTCCTATCATGCCAAGTCATATTGTTGATTTTTTTTTTTGTCCAATTGTGGTGTGTTACTTTTAATAAAAGTGTGGTTACACACTAAAATTGGACAAAAATTACTGGTAAAATGCCCAGCCAACCAGTACATACTGGAATCTGGGTATGCCTGAGATTGCTGTTAACAATCATAATATAGATTTTTTTTGTACAATTTTGGTGTGCAACTTACTTTTATTAAAAGTAGGTGTGTGGGGGGGTCATTTTCAGTTTTGGCTAAGTGAACCCTGAATTTTCGGTTTTGGTCCAAAATTTTTATTTCGGTGTATCCCTAAAATAAATAGAACTATTTCATTTTAACGTATACAATTCTAATGAAGTGGCCCACTGCAGAAAAAACTTGGACACCCCTGTCCTATATCCTTACCCCAACCCTAACATGTCTTTAATCTACCTCCTGCCATTGGCATCCAAACTGCTGGAATGATTAACGAATAGCCACCTATGTAATTTTTTCTCCACAAATTCTCTGCTTGACCCTCTACAATCTGGTTTCGACCCACAGCATTTCAGCGAGACTGGACTTACTAAAACGAACCTCTTCACCGCTAAAACAAAACACTACTTCTTACTACTTATACTCTTGGACTTCTCTGCAGCCCTTGGCACAGTTGACCACCTCCTTCTACAAACCATTCATTACTATGGCATCCATGACACAGCCCTTTCTTGGTTAAAATCCTACCTCTCTGACCATATGTGACGGATCGTCCTGTGCCCCAGACTGGACACATCCGCCCGTCAGCTCCTTCCCTCTCCCAGTAAGCGGGCACGCTGCGGCTGTCCGAAGAAAGCAGTCACAGACCAGCACTTCCCTCAATCATGAGACAGGACTTCATGCTTTGAGGTTAAAAACAGAACTCTCTTTATTACAAACACACAGAACTTATATACAATCTACATTCAATGTGCACCGAACCCAACCCCCAATCCTATCAGCCACATCCCATGACAAATCCCATCACTCACATCCCATCACAAATCCCATCGGTATACAGGGGATGTATCAGGTGAGGGGATTAAGGGATACAATGGGTTCCCCCACCTGTGTTATCCCCCCTGTAGTGCGGGTGCCGTCTGGGCAGACAGGGCTGTGCTGGCTGATTAAGAGCCCCAGCCAGATTATAGGATCGTCTCTTTGAAGGCTGGAGCTGCAGCCACATTCAAACGGTACAAATAAATATAATAATAATAATAACAGTGAAGATCAGACATAGGTTCTTCACATTACTCCCCTCTTGTGCAAACGTCCGGCAGACACAGCCAGATCCCTAACGGATCGGCTTGGGGATGACCGGGCCTCTACTGTCTCTAGTCCTGCGGGGTAGGGAGAGCGGGCGTGCGGCTTCTGGGGCACCCTGGCAGCCCCATGTCAGTCACCCGGGCTCCTAGGCCTGGCCCGTAGTCAAAGGGTAAGAGGCCAGCCCAGAAGCCTCTCCAGTGGGCAGCCCTCTTTAGTCTCCTCTGCAGGCATGGGAGACCTTTCTCCAGGGCTTCCTTTCCCCTCTGGGCACTCAGCCCAGACTCGGCTCCCTCCCAACCTGATGGAACCCTCCCATGGTTACCCTGACTACGGGCTTGTCCCGAGTCAGCTCCACATTCCCCCACCCAAACAACAAGAGCCCACTCCAAAGCAGCAGCAGTTTCACTTACCCCTACCTGGCTCTCCGAGCTGGGGCTCGTTTTGCCCACTGGACCATGCCAGTGCCAGATAATGGGGGTGTAAGCAGTGCAGGGCAGAGGTCAGCGACTCTCTGCCCGGTTGCCAGTGCTTCTGCTGGTGCAGGGAACGGTGCTGGGCAGAGAACAGCGTCACTCTGCCCTGTGGCCAGCTCTTCCGCTGGTGGTTCCCTGCTAGCAGGTGGGGACCCTTCACTGTGGGGCGGGCAGAGGCCAGCAGCACTCTGCCCTGTTGCCGGCGTTTCAGCCAGAGCGAGGATTGCTGGTGCAGGACAGAGGTCAGTGACGCTCTGCCCAGTTGCCAGTGCTTCTGCTGGTGCAGGGAACGTTGCTGGGCAGAGAACAGCGTCACTCTGCCTTGTGGCCAGCTCTTCCGCTGGTGGTTCCATGCTAGCAGGTTGGGACCCTTCGCTGTGGGGCGGGCAGAGGCCAGCAGCACTCTGCCCTGTTGCTGGCGTTTCAGCCAGAGCGAGGATTGCTGGTGCAGGACAGAGGTCAGCGACTCTCTCTCCGGGTGCCAGCACTTCTGGTTGGTCCTCGTTAGCCGGCGGGTACACTGTGCTGGGGGATGAGCAGAGGCCAGCAGCACTCTGCCCCGTGGCCGGCTCTTCTGCCGGTCTGGCATTTTGCGGTGCTGGGCAGAGGATCGCGTCGCACTGCTCTGGTGGGTCCCTGCTAGCAGGCAGGGACCTTTCACTGTGGGGGGGGCAGAGGCCAGTGGCACTCTGCCCCGCTGCCGGCGCTTCAGCCGGAGCAGGAGGGGCGCATGGTGCTGGGCAGAGAACAGCGTCCCTCTGCCATGTTGTTGGCGCTTCTGCCGCCTCTAGTGGAAACCCATAGACTGCTGCCTCAAATTCCGGCGACTGCATGCGGTCCATAATCGCCCGGAAGACTTCCTCCCAAAAGTGATTGCCCACTTTCACCTCTTTGGGCTCTGGCTGCAATACCAGGGGCAGAGTGGCTGAACCTTCAAGTCCGGAGGCTTGCCAATTACAGTGAGCGGCCTCCGGAGCTCGCTCTGTGACATCTGTCGGCTCACACTGCAGGGCGTAGCGCCCCTCGAACAGCGCCAAGTATTCTGCCTCAAGGCACCATTCTCTGTCTACTAGTCTCTCAAGGTCTTGGCTGAGTTCACTTGTTGCAGTGGGCGGCAGGGCTCTCCGGCGCTTGTCACTAATGTCCCACCATCGGTCCATGTTGCCATTGCCAAAGACATCCCTTTCCTCGAATGCCTCCCACAACAGGCCAGGCCCGCCAACATCCATCCCTTCCGGAGAATGGGGCTTTCTGGATTTTCGCTGTGGGCCTCGGGCTTCCCAGTATATGGCTCGGTACTCCTCTTCGAGCCCAATCTCCTGTCGGACCAGCTTCTCTAGCTCTGCAACCTCACCTGGAGACGCAGGTCCCCCGAACAAGTAGAGCCTCCCATTCACCTGGTCCCTGATTCGTTGTTCTAGGGTGGGCAGATGTGTACCTTGGTGGGCGCTCCACTTTTCTAGGGCCGCTCTCCATCCCACGAGCCGGGCTCGGGTCCGTCTCTCAAACTCCCATACCGGAGTCTCCGATTCGAGGGTCTCATCTCCCCTCCAAGTCACCCCGCATCCCGGTGACTGTTCAATCCACTCCATCTGTGGATCCGTTTGGCTCTTCCTCGCCAGGGTATAACTTTGTTCTGCGGCTAGTTGCTTTGGTCCGCTCTGGTCTGGAAGGAGTAGATCCCACCGCTTGCCACCAATGTGACGGATCGTCCTGTGCCCCAGACTGGACACATCCGCCCGTCAGCTCCTTCCCTCTCCCAGTAAGCGGGCACGCTGCGGCTGTCCGAAGAAAGCAGTCACAGACCAGCACTTCCCTCAATCATGAGACAGGACTTCATGCTTTGAGGTTAAAAACAGAACTCTCTTTATTACAAACACACAGAACTTATATACAATCTACATTCAATGTGCACCGAACCCAACCCCCAATCCTATCAGCCACATCCCATGACAAATCCCATCACTCACATCCCATCACAAATCCCATCGGTATACAGGGGATGTATCAGGTGAGGGGATTAAGGGATACAATGGGTTCCCCCACCTGTGTTATCCCCCCTGTAGTGCGGGTGCCGTCTGGGCAGACAGGGCTGTGCTGGCTGATTAAGAGCCCCAGCCAGATTATAGGATCGTCTCTTTGAAGGCTGGAGCTGCAGCCACATTCAAACGGTACAAATAAATATAATAATAATAATAACAGTGAAGATCAGACATAGGTTCTTCACACCATACCTTTAGTATCTCCTTCACTGGAACTTGTTCCTCTGCACTACTGCTATCTGTTGGTGTTCCTCAGAACTCAGTTCTTGGCCCTCTACACCTCTTGGACAACTAATATCCAATACCACCTATATGCAGATGACACCCTCTCGACCTTTCATCCTCTCTTCTAACCCGCCCCACCAACTGTCTTTCTGGAATTAATGGCGTTGTATTACCTGAAGCTTAACATAGCAAAGACTGAGCTTATGGTTATTCGGCCATCACCTCCGTCATCAACTCCTGATATCTCTCTACGACAACTCCACCATCCAACCAACTGACTAAGTTTGCTGCCTAGGTGTCACACTTGACTCTCACATCAAGTGCCTTACAAAATTCTGCCGCCTTCATCTGAAAAACATCTACTGAATTTGGCCATTCCTCACACAACAAACAATTTGTGATTTGGGGACAAGGGACACTTCATCGTGGAGTGTAACTACTTGGTTACTAGAAGTCTGGAGTAGACCAAGGGGACCATAGATCGCTGGAACTATTGACAGCAGAGACCATCCGTCTCTACAAGGTCCGTCACAGGGTCCTCTTCTCCTTTTGTACCAGTTTGTTTGTGTGATTGGCTAGCAGGAAGATCAGACCAATAAGGGATGAGAGAGTTCTCTCTCTCCAAAAAAAATTGTATATAGATTTTTTAAATCAACGTTTAATGGAAGCACTGCAATGTCTTTATGGCACCATTGGTGGGCACCATCAAATGATACAAAGGCGCAAAATATCTAATCATGTTTTCACAGGTATCTTGAGAAGCAGTGAATTTTTTTGTGTGAGAAAAAAAGTAGGCTGCAGTGAATGCATGTCACATGCAATAGAAAAAAAAGTAAGAAAAAAGTAAGAAAACCTTTTTCTGCCACAAACTATCACCCCTCCAAAAATGGTGTTTTCAAAACCAGGGCTAAAGTCTGACCCTGCCATGTGAATGTCGCACCTGAAATCGAGACCCATCAGACCAGGCAACGTTCTTCCAGTCTTCTATTGTCCAATTTTGTTAAACCTCTGTGAATTGTAGCCTCAGTTTCCTGCTCTTATCTGACAGGAGTGGCACCCAGTGTGGCCTTCTGCTGCTGTAGCCCATCTGCTTCAAGGTTCGATGTGTTGTGCATTCAGGGATGGTATTCTCCATACCTTGGTTGTAACGAGTGGTTATTTGAGTTACTGTTGCCTGTCATCTCGAACCAGTCTGCCCATTCTCCTGTGACCTCTGACATCAACAAGGCATTTTCATTCAAACATCTGCCACTCACTGGATTCTTTTTCGGACCATTCTCTGAAAACCCTAGAGATGGTTGTGTGTGAAAATCCCAGTAGATCAGCAGTTTTTTAAATACTCAGATCAGCCCGTCTGGCACCAACAACCATGCCACGTTCAAAGTCACTTAGATCACCTTTCTTCCCCATTCTGATGCTAGGTTTGAACTTCAGCAAGTTGTCTTGACTAGGTCTACATGACTAAATGCATTGAGTTGCTGCCATGTGATTGGCTGATTAGATATTTTTGTTAACAAGCAATTGAACAGGTGTACCTAATAAAGTGGCCATATATAAATTATAGTTGCAAAACTGTGATGTAAAACATAAATCTGAGTAATTATTTTGAAAAAGATAATTATTTCTATATCAGGGTTGTTTCATATATTCAACTAATCCCCCCCCCAAAAAAAAGCCCCCATTCTTCTCCCCACCTGTGTATGTTGTCGGTAATACTACAGTGAAAATACCCCCCCAACCCCCATCCCCAGTACCGTATATTTCGGCGTATAAGACGACTTTTTAACCCGAGAAAATCTTCTCAAAAGTCGGGGGTCATCTTATACGCCGGGTAAACTTACTTACCGAGCCAGAGATTCCCCACGAAGCCATGAATCTCTAGGGGAGGGGCGAGTGAAGAAGCCGCCTCCCCTGGGCCGGTCTTCAGGGCCGCGCCGAGGTAGGTGCAAGATCGTGATCTCCCCCAACTAGCCCTGATCAGCAGGGCTGGTTGGGGAGATCACAACCTCCCTCTAACTAGCCCAACATTAGGGAGCTCGAGGTCTGGCACTTCAGACCTCGGCTTCTGTGCTCCCTAATCACTACGCGCCGGCTATTAATGCCGAGCGCGGGGATGACGTCATGTCCTTGCGCTCGGCATCAATTGCCGGCGCGTAGTGATGAGGTAGCAGTAAAGCAGAGGTCTGAAATGACAGACCTCACGCTCCCACAACTGGATGGAAGAAAGAAGATGAGAAAGGTAAGAGATGGGGAGAAAGGGGTGTGAGTGCAGTGTATGTGTATATATGTTGGTGTGAGATGGTCAGTGTATGTGTATAGTCAGGTGTGTGCAGTGTAGGTATTTGTGTGTTTGTAAGCTGGTGTGTGTATATATACAACAACCAGCCAATCTTGGCAAGCGATGTACCTTACCGGTGAGGTAAGGTACATCGCTTGCCAAGATTGGCTGGTTGTTGTATACTGGGTAGAGGGGTAGTCTTATATGGCGAGTATAGCCCAAACTCTATATTTTAACTGGAAAAGTTGGGGTTCGTCTTATACGCTGGAATATACGGTACTTTGAAGTTTGAAGCTATGGTAGTATTTGAGCAATTTATAAGATGTGTGCTCAGCTGTCATAAATAACACTTTAGAGCAAAAATCAAAACAACTTACCAGTCCACCAGCAACTCCACCTGAAGGTAAAAAAAAAAAAAAAAAAAGCGTTGAACTAGGAATAAATAATAGCAAAATAAAAATTAACCTGAACAAAAATTTGTTCAGACTCATTTCATGGTGTTTGGGCCTTGCAGTAATATTATACTGATAAGCTATTGCAGTAACTATATTAAGGAAATTAAGAGCCTGTGAATTTAGGATACGTTTAGGATAATATACATTTTGCAAAATTTAAATGTATTTTTATGTTATTCATAACATACTGCAAGCATAAAATTTACTTAATGAAAATAACTCTCCATCTCTACAAACAGAGGGCTGAATCTAAGGGTTTGTAAACATCTCACTCATTTTGTTAATAAAACAAGTTATTAATTGACATCATAAATGCACCTTACATGTGAGGTGTCTATACTTCCGTCCCTCATTTACAGAGTCATGCTCATGAATGCAAAAACATATAGGCTTCCCAATAGTTTTTTGTCTAGGCAAACCTGTAACAATCTAATTAACCCACTAACTTTAAGGTGTGTAATCCTTTTTTTCTTCTTCAGAGAAGAGGCTTAGTTACTAAAATAAAGTGCAGTCAAGTGGCAATCTTGAGTCTGACCAAAATGTACACTGTAACAAATGAGGCACCCAAGATTAATGTTTTGCTGAGAATATATAGATTACTATAATTATCTTAATGAACTCAATACTATATATGTTTTTTATGTATTTCACAGGAAGTAATACAAAGATTGGTAGTGGTCTTGTTCCCAGGGTTGCCAGGGTGTAATCCAGTGGGAATCCTGTAGAGAATAATGTCAGCAAACAAGAGTCATCCGTTGCAGCATAGAATATGGAACAAACATTGTAATAGCCTGGTGGTTAGCAAAGTATCAGAACCAGGGCAAGATGTAGCCAGCATCGAACCACTGATGTCAATGAGGTACCAAGCAGGGTCAGGCAGGTATGCAATCAGGTGGGCCAGGAGTCAGCAAAATGATGAAGAGGTAGTGGGATGGAGCTTGGGCACACAGACAGTGTATGGCCACAAACAGCTAAGCACCTCAGGAGACAAAATTGTCGCCCTCTGAAACAATGGTTTTTCAGTGTAGTCTAAATTAGGATTTTGCAGCCTAAAGAACCTAAGGCTGCAGCTGAGCTCAGCCAGGGAGGTATTACATTACAATAGTTAGAATATAAATCCAGACAGACTGGGGTCAAGTCCATCAATGTGCCAACTGAATGTCCCAATGTACTTTATACAGCTATTCCCTAGTGGAAGTTCAGTTCCCCAGTATCCATATAAAAACAGGAGGTCTTCACCCCACACTATACAAATAGAAAACATGAAAAAAAAAAAAATAGAAAAAAACAAAGGGAGACTATTCAAGTGTAGAATGTTAGTGTATATTAAAGCCTGTGTATCTAGTGTGTACACAAGAAAATAATGTAAAAAATGTGCCAATATATAGTCAAAGTATTCCAAAATTATTTTGCTTGAGGTACTCAGTTTTTATTTTCATTGTTTTGTTAAATTGACAAATTCTAGAGCTCCAAGCTGGTGTGACATGATATTGAGCAATATTGAAGTATGTAAAGTTGACATAATTAACAAATGTTATGGTGGGGTATAGGTGATGGAAAACCCTTACACTTAAAATTAAAGGGATATCAGAAGTAATATTATACACTAATCTACACCCACTAGATAAGCCAGAAGGCTTGTTTTTCCCTCAGAAATCCTGGGGTGCTGCCACAACCACGGGATTCTGGGTATTTGTATGCAAATAAGGTTAACAATGATCACCTTTCACCTCTATATCCACTTTATACATCGATCCCTTGAGATCAAATCTCTATTGTACTACAGCCTTCAGACAAAGCTTGTGAAAGAGGTGCAGTAGCCAGATCACATCCATGGACAGCTGTTTCATCCTTTATAGGACTCGTCAGCATGAGCATGTTGCTCGTCAGCAAAAGGAATCAACATCAGAGGCTATGCTGAACGCCCTGTGTATCCTATTTAAATGACTAGACAGTAGCCTCCAAGTCCAGGAACAGTGTTCATTCACAATACCATTCCACAATATGGAATTCTAGAAAAAAATAATGTAAATCCACATTACATTATTCAGACCACTTTGTAATAACAGATCTAATATGGGCCAATATTCTAAAGCGAAATTGTTAGGACAGTGTATAAACGTATGGTATCTGCACTGCTGGAAAAATATAGAAATTAAAAATGAAAGGAAAGTGAACACATCACTTACCCATGCTGTGTGCCAAAATAGAGAATGTTTTCCATCCTAGAGCTATGAAAACACAACATTATACACTAGTTAATATCAAGTAGTCATACGTAATTGTTCATGTGCCAGAAGAGCTGATATACAAGGTGCTGTGTAAACAGGAGAGGACATTGTGGCAACACAATAGATAAGGATGCAATCCAATACAATCTTGTTTCAATTAGATGATGTACATGCATGTCAATGTTAAATGTAAACTGAAAAGGTTTATACCATGGAAGATGTTGGTGGTCTGCATACTCATGTTAAATAATCTAGTACATTTCTTTATTCATATTCATATGTACTCTTCAATACCTTGTCACTGCCTACTACAGGGGTGGGCAATTAATTTTCCCATGGGGCCACATGAGAAATTGGAATGGTTTTAGAGGGCCAGACCTCTACAAACTACAAACTCCGAAGCCTTGTCCATTTTGTTAACTTATGTGCTGTTTAATAAAGTTATTCAAGCCTACGTCATTGGTAGAGGTGCTTGAATAAGTAAGGCCTGAATAACTATTAGCACAGCACAGAAGTGAACAAAATGAACAAGGCTTCGGAGTGCATACCGTATTTTTCGCTCTATAAGACGCACCTGCTGATAAGACGCACCTAGATTTTAGAGGAGAAAAAAAAGGAAAAAATATTTTGAGCTAAAAAATGGGCTAAAATATTTATTACAATAACTGAATAAGCTATGAACACAGTAAGACACACGCAGTAAGACACACACAGACACAGTAAGACACACACAGACACAGTGAGACACACACAGACACAGTGAGACACACACAGACACAGTAAGACACACACAGACACAGTAAGACACACACAGACACAGTGAGACACACACAGACACAGTAAGATACACACAGACACAGTGAGACACACACAGACACAGTAAGACACACACAGACACAGTAAGACACACACAGACACAGTGAGACACACACAGACACAGTAAGACACACACAGACACAGTGAGACACACACAGACACAGTAAGACACACACAGACACAGTAAGACACACACAGACACAGTGAGACACACACAGACACAGTAAGACACACACAGACACAGTAAGACACACACAGACACAGTGAGACACACACAGACACAGTAAGACACACACAGACACAGTGAGACACACACAGACACAGTAAGATACACACACACAGTAAGACACACACACACAAACACAGTAAGACACACACACACAGTAAGACCTCCCTCCCTAACCCCCCTTCTCAGTATCTCCCCTCTAACTCCCTAACCCCCCCTTCTCAGTATCTCCCCTCTAACTCCCTAACCCCCCCTTCTCAGGATCTCCCCCCCCGCCCCGGTCACTTACCTTAAACTCCTGTGTTGGAAGCGTGAGGCGTTTGTCTCGGGTGCTAGCAGCACGGCACTGCTGGGCATAGATGTTGGATTGGGAGACAATGTCTCCCAAGACATCTTCTCCCCAAAAAATCTGCACAAACTGCAATGGGGTAGATCCTGTAACATCAATACTGATGCCAGGAATTGAAGTAAAAGGAGGGATAGCTGGTGTATACCTATTAGGCACTACCCACTCCTCGGGTGCAATGCCACCACTTGTGTCAGCGGACCTAGCAGCCACAGATACATAACTAGATGTATCTGTGAACCGACCAAAGTCAATCAATCCCTAAGGACTGATCTACAGCAAAGGAGGGGTTAATCGTACCTAAAAATAATATGAAATAATATAAAAGTAAAAAAAAAATGTGGATAAAAATAAAAGTGCACAAACAGCAAAAAAGTGCAATATCACTGCCTATGCAGTGATCAACGGTAAGGAAGGGGTTAAAATAAAAAGAAGGGATCTTATTAGAGCCTTTGTGGATAATTTTTTTTATTTTTTTATAATATTTTATAAAAAAAGTATACCTTTTTTTTAACACAATCTGTCTCTCTCCCTCACTAAGCAAGCAAGTGATGGAGGGAGGCAGATCTTTACCGGTCAAAGACAAATGTTTATAAACATTGCCTTTGACTGAGCTAATCAAGATCACTCTCCAGAGTGATCTTTAGGCTTGGGGTGTCAATCACTGGATGCTGATGGCATCCAGCAACACCCCCTAGTGATGAAAGCGATTTGAAATTGCTTCTGAGGCCATTGCCAGGAGAAGGGCAGGGCGCCACCATGGTTAACTTACCGTCCATGATGGCGCCCTGCCGCTAAAAAGCTTCGTTTAAGATACGATCAGAGGTCGTTTTTTCCACTTAGTTGGTGTTCTTGAAATGCCTCGATATAGAGGCATTTCAAGAACACCCACTGAGTGGAGGAAGCGATTGCTGATCGCTTCCTAAACGCTTTTACCGGCAGCATGGCGCCGCCATATTTAAAAGACCTGCAGTCTTTTTTTTTTTATACTAATTAAAAACGCTCCGGGGAGCGATCTAACTGCTCCACGAGGTTTTTTTTCTGTGTTGCTGAATGTCTCTATATCGAGGCATTACAGCAACACAATGTGCGCGAAGAAACCAATCTTTGATTGCTTTCTGAGCCGATTTAACCCCATGACGGTTCAGGACCGTCAAAGGTCATTCTCCGACCGGAGATAAGGATGATAAGTTTGTATATTTAGTTTGCAGTTTGAGACTTCTGTGATTTCTTGCATTAAGCTTCCTATAGATGTTATTGGATCTGTTAACGTTATTATAATATGTAAAAATATAGTAATCACAGAGCTTAACTCAGTGTGGAGCAGCAACAAATACCCTAAGTTACCAGAAAATACAATATAGTGAAAAAAAAACTAAATAAAAAATTATAAAGTCCCTACCAAATGGTGTAGAAAATATATATATAAGAGGAATACAACCTTTCACAAATACAGGTCTTCTGCAATGCACCTTTTTTCAAAATTTTTAATCCGGGAATAACATAAAAAATACCGTATTTGCTTGATTATAAGACAAGGTTTTTTCAGAGCAAATGCTCGTCTTATATTCGAGGTCGTCTTCTAATCAGACCTGGATCTTCCTCTCTGGCAGCCGGTGCAGGTCTGTGCAATGCGCCCAGACAACCTCTGCTGCTGCCGACACTTCCTCTGGGGCTTCTATGACTGAGTGCCGGCACCACATGACCTTCTGGTGCTCATTCATAGAAGCACCGTCTGCCACCACTACACACCAAGGAGTCTGAAGCACGGGGAGAAGTCTACGGAAGCACTGGTAAGTCGGGGGAGTCTAAGAGTGGCATATGGGAGGTATAAGGGTTTTCTGGAGGCAGACTGGCATATAGGGGGTTAAAAAGAATATCAGGGAGGCAGAGTGGCATATAGGGGGTTAAAAGGAATATCAGGGAGGCAAACTGGCATATAGGGGGTATAAGGCATATCTGGGGGGCAGAGTGACTAGTAGGGGGTCAAGAGGCATATATGGGAGGCAGATTGGCATATCAGGGAGGCAGAGTGACATATAGGGGGTATAAGGCATTTCTGGCATATAATATTTACTAGTAAAACTTTTTTCTTATAGGGTAGTCTTATATTCAGGCTTTCTTTTTTTCCCTAAATTAATATTCAATATTGTAATCAGGGTAGTCTTATAACCGAGCAAATACGGTACATAAAGAAAAAACAATAGTGGGGTATGTAAAGTAACCCCAACTACACAATATTGCACTCACAGAAAATTGCTCGTGGCGTGAGATGGAGTGCATTAGCTTGAGTGTGTATGAATGTGTATATATAAAAGGTGTGAGAGGAAGCATGTGTGTTAGTGAGTGTATGCGTAAGTATGTGTATGTTTGTTAGCATGTGTAAATTTGTGTAAGTGTGTTTACATGTGTGCCAAATTGTATGTGTGCCAGAGAAGGGGGGGCACAGACAAGCTATATGCAAAGATGGCACAGGCAGTTTCTTTGGGTTTAGGATGGCACCAATTAGCTGCTTTGGGCAAAGGATGCACTTACAAGCTGTTTGGGGACAAAGGTGGCACTGTGGGGCTATTATTTGGTAAAGTTGGGGGCCCCAGGAATAATTTTCCCCTGCGGTTTATATTTACACCCCAGTACAGACTAATGTATAAATTACTTTTACCCTCATGTACAAAGCAAGGTCAATAAAGACATGGCTGGAAGGGTTTGGTTTAGAAGAACTTGACTAACCCGCACAGAGCCCTGAACTTGACTAACCCGCACAGAGCCCTGACCTCAACCCCACCAAACACCTTTGGGATGAACTGGATCAGAAATTGTCAGACCTTCTCTTCCAACATCAGTGCCTGACCTCACACATGCCCTACTGGATGAATGGGAAAAATCTTGTGGAAACACTTCCCAGAACAGTAGAAGCTGTAATAGCTGCAATAGCTGCAAGGGGGGGCAACTACATATTAATGTCTATGTATTTAGAATGAAATACCATAAAAGCCCCTGTTGGTGTAAAGGCCAGGTGTCCCAATACATATGCCCATATTGTGTGTGTAAGGGTTAACAACATCACACAAAGTGTGAGGATGATGTGTCTAGAGCAGGGTAGGTAGCAGGTAGTTCTTTAGTAATTATTTTTGCACTAATGATCGTGATGCGCAATAAGCCATATTTGCTATCTGTTACTTTCATTTACAGTACATTTTACATTACATCATTTGTATTATAATCATACCTGGGAACTTGTGGGCTACCGCTTCATGGAGCCTACCCTTGCAGGACACGGCCAGGACTGCCCACTGATGCCAGTGGGTGTTCCCACTGACATCTCAGGAACACCCCCAATTAAAGGTGAAATGGGCGGGGAGTGGGGTGTGTCAAGACCCTGCTCCTGTAACCCGGAGGATTTGGGTGATGACCCAGAGAAGCAGCCCAGGTTCCCAGGTATAATTTTAATGTTCAGTGCTTGTGCTCATTTCATACACTGGCTAAAGACACAAACAAGTAAGTTCACCTTCCACTCACCTGTCACTACCCTGTGAATATCAGTCACGTAGTCTAGATGTTGGTATCGCATTCCCTGTGGAATATGGGAAGACATTCCATGTCCAGAGAAATCCAGTGCCACATAGTGATAATCTAGAAAAAAAAGGACAAGTCTCTAAACTAGAGAATAGAAAGGACACAAATATTCAGAGGAAAAATCCAACCTGGCATTATAACGGAAAGGTTTCTACTTCACAAGCCAGTGCTATATTGCCTTCCCCATTGATAATGACTAGCAAACAAGAGGTTGTCTTTCTTATTCGTTTAAGTCTTTTTTTAATTTCTTCAATTAACATTTTGTAATTACACTGAACAAATCCATAAAGTCTGTGTTCTTTAATTTTACAAGTGAGTGAATGATAGATTGTATCTTCCTTATGATGCACAACATTGCAGGCCATAATATTATGTCCCTTAGAAGTGCATGTACCTCAAGGGCCGCCCTTGTAACCGGCCCACCGAACTGAAGTACATCAGGTGGCCTGATCACCCTAGATGCACAATTTATTATCCATAGGTCCTCCCCCTAAGTATTTGATACTTTGTCAGGACATCAGAAGACAGGACAGCCTTCTAATCCGTTATGAAGGAAAGGCAAGTCTGTGTCCCCATCACAAGTCACTCAAGCTGCAGTTATGAAACCAAGAGGCCGATGCCCATATGTCAATGTACTGTTATATTGGAGACAACTGACTAGACTATAACAAGTGATTGCCCTAGTACCGTATTTGCTCAATTATAAGACAAGGTTTTTTCCAGAGCAAATGCTCTGAAAAATACCCCTCGTCTTATAATCAGACCTCAAATAGGTCTGACTATGAGACTAAGATCCAGATCCCCCGCAGCGATGCAGGGGACCTGGATCTTCCTCCTGTGTTATGCCCACCCCCCCCCCCCCAACTTACCGGTGCTTCTGAGTCCCCGGTGCTTAGTCCGGACAGCGTGTAGAGCTCTACGCGATTTGCGTAGAGCTCTACACGCTTCCCGGACTAAGCACCGGGGACCTGGATCCTCCTGTGTTATGCCCCCCGCCAACTTACTGGTGCTTCTGAGTCCCCGGTGCTTAGTCCGGGCAGCGTGTAGAGCTCTACGCGATTCGCGTAGACAACTTCCGCTTAAGCGCGTAGAGCTCTACACGCTGCCCAGACTAAGCACCGGGGACTCAAAAGCACCAGTAAGTTTGGAGGAGCGAGCGGGAGGGAGTGTTAAACGGGGGCATAAGGCATTTCTGGAGGCAGAGTGCTCCGTGAAATGCCTTTTAACCCCCTTAATGCGACTCTGCCTCCAGAAATGCCTTTTAACCCTCTATGCGCCACTCTGCCTCCTGAAATGCCTTATACCTCCCTATATGCCACTCTGCCCCATAAAATGCCTTTTTTAATGCGATCGCGGCATTTAGGGATTAATTCCCGTTTTGTAAGGGGCTCTGCTGCTGGTGGTCTGCCTGTAAGCCCAAGCAGACCAGCAACAGCAAAAACGAGCCCCCCACAAGCCCTTTGATGATTCCTGTAGGCAGGGAAGCCTACAGCAGTCATCAGAGACTCCCCCTGCAATGGCTGGTCTATAGACCAGCAGTTGCGTCCCAGCTGCCAGAGGCAGCTTCAGGGACAGGGGAGAGGGTTCTTTGGTCTCCACATGAGTGGAGAGCAGCCCCAACCCTCCACTGCTGCCTGATCGCTCCCTGATTGTGTATAACACATTTGTGGCATTGCAGGGGTTAACATTTGTCCCCACAAGCTTGTGGGGACTAAATATCAGTCAATGCTGTGCTCCAATGGAACATCAGCATTGAAAGAGTTAAAAAAAATAAAAATTAAAAAAAAAAACAAAAAAAAACAGCACTGACCTGAAAGTCCAGGGTGCTTCCAGGTCAAATGCTGTGAGTTTAGTAAGTGGGCTGATGATCAGATCACTCCTAACCAACTGTTAGTTTAAGAAAAAATCCTGGCTCCTAACTTTTTTAGCTGGCGCCTAGATTCACAACAAATTTGTCAAGCCCTGATATATATATATATTAGCCCCTGCTGCCGATATATATTAATATTATCA
This sequence comes from Sceloporus occidentalis, assembly GCA_023333645.1. Taxonomy (NCBI): domain Eukaryota; kingdom Metazoa; phylum Chordata; class Lepidosauria; order Squamata; family Phrynosomatidae; genus Sceloporus; species Sceloporus occidentalis. Next base: position 29,277 of record JALMGF010000532.1, on the reverse strand, counting down.
CCTGCTGCTGATATATATTAATATTAGCCCCTGCTGCCAACACACATATAAATATTTGCCCCTGCTGCCAATATATATAAATATTAGACCCTGTTGCCAATATATTTTATAGTGAAAAAATTGGACCCTACCCAAGCATTTCCTTGGGCCCCGCTCAAAGCTCCCTTGCATGCAATTACTCCCTCCGCTACCACGCCAAAAAAAAATATTTGCCACACTGACTGCAGATCAGGGGAAGACTGTGAGAGTCAGTCCTGCACCGAGAGGTCCTCTCCCCTGTAATCATCCCCAGAGTCCCTTTGTCCCCTCATTCACTAAACCATACCGCTCTTTTACTTACACCCTGTAGTTCAGGTATAGATCAAATAAACAACACATGGAAACAGCACATGCAACTGAATAAGATTTAAAAAAAACTTGTATTTGCAGGTATACATAAATAATGTATGGAAACATAGCATTGCAGGTATAAACCAACAGAACACACAAACCCAGCATTGCAGGTATAGATCAACTGGAAATCACATGTACACTCATCACTGAAGGTATAGATCAAATAAACAACACATGGAAACACCACTCCAGGTATTGATCAACTGAATAAGACATTCAAATCCTATATTTGCAGGGAAACATAAATAATGTATGGAAACATAGCCGATACAGATCAACAGAATAACACAAAACCCTGCTTTGCAGGTATATATCAATTGGAAATTACATATAAACTCTGCCTTAAAAGGTATAGATAAACCCCCCTAAATTACAGGCATAGATCACTGGTCGCACACCCCAAAGCCAACCCTGGCGTCCACATTGCCCACATAGAACCTGACCAGCACCCAAATTACACGTACATAGGACGTGCCATCTTTGTTGCCAAACAGCCCAGCATGAGTCAACATTGTCCCCAAACAGCTGAACGTACGCCATGTTTGTCCCATAAACACACTACCTGTACCATCTTTGTCCCCAGTGCTTAAACACCCTGCTTATACCATCTTTGCTTTTTTGACAAATCAATAATACACCTATGATTCACACAAACACTTTTACAGTCACTCACTAATTCACTTTCATTCAATCATTTATTCTTTCACACAAATTATTTACACATATTCATTAATGCATCTACACATTAATCCATTCATTCTCTCTCCCATTCTGACTCTTTATTTCAATATTCTTGCCACCCTCCCTTATCCCTATCTATCCCCTCTCCCTCCCTTATCCCTATCTATCCCCTCTCCCTCCCTATCTACCCCCTCTCACTCCCTATCTAGGGAATTTAGAGTTTACTTCTTAGAATTTAGAGTTTGTATGACCTGCACTAAGGGCAGGAGAGGGCTGGCAGCCTATGGCCTGGGGGGCAAGTCTAGTCAACTGGCCCATTGCGCCATCAAAGCGGCTGCGAGCGACATTGAAAGCGGCCGCCGTGTGGCAGTCACTCCACCAGCGCCTAATGGAATTAAATCGGCCGGCGTGCACGTACCGCGCCGCCCAATGGCCGTGCCTCAGCTCTTCATCCCACCCCTTTTAAGACGTGGGACGTCATTGGGTCTGACTGCCGCACGATGCAGGGGCGTACCTTGAGTATTTGGCACCTGTGGCAGATCCTGTATGTGGCACCCCCACACACACACTTTAAAACGGCATAGTTTCTATGGTTAGGCAAACATTGACAGGGGTACAGCATAATTGTCACCAAAATTAGACAAAAAAATCAGTAACCATATTAATATATATATTCATTTATATATATATATATATGTATATATATACATACATATATATAACAACAATCATAATCCTATCATGCTCAGGTTCTAGCATGTGCTGGCTGAGTTAGCATGATAGGAGTGTGATTGCTGTTTGCAATTATATATATATATATATATATATATATATTTTAATACTGTTATTGAATTATTCTGTCCAATAAAAGTGTTAACACACCAAAGTTGGACCAAAAAAAATAATTGATGACAGCAATCACACTCCTATCATGCCTAGGCAGCCACTATATGCTGGAATCTGGGCATGAAAGGAATGTGATTACAGCCTCCCTATGCCATGCTATCCCCCCACACTTACACATCCATGCTATCTGAAATCCTCATTCACAAACATTCAGCATAACACCCATCACTCTCACACACTCACTAAGCCACTCTCCCTGAATCTTGTCCTACCTTCCCTCTGTCACTTTTCCTCCTCCTCTTCGTTCTTCCTCTTCTTCTTTTTCTTCTTCTGGGTCCTGTCCTTCCGGTGCAGTGAGCGCGGAAGACGGTGGGCGCCGGGATTTTACATCAAGTCCCAACGCACAGCCACAGTTGCCGCGCGCATCGTTTCTGGAAGCGTGCCGGCACCCCTCAGATGAGCGGCAGCCGGGGCGGACGCCCCCCCCCCCTCCCACCAGGTACGCTACTGACACGACGGCAGCATTCAATCCCGATCGCAGCCGCTTAGTTTTGAACTTTTCGGCTGCATTGAATGCTCGTCTGCCGGCCGTCCATCCGGCCCACCGGCGTTTCAACTGGGGGGCACACGGGTGGGCACAGCATGATGTAGGGGGGGGCATGGCCCCCTCTGCCGACGCCACTGACTGGGGGGCACACGGGGGGGCACCGCATGATGTAGGGGGGGCCATGGCCCCCTCTGCCCCCCCCTGCCAACGCCACTGCTCAACCTGTATTGTGGATACCACATCTAACAGAGATCTAAGATGATACCTTCCGAATCATCAGCAAAGAGTTACAAATGCTAAAGAACAAGAGGCACAACAAGCGCCATATACGTCCTGGACTATTTAACTGCTAGTCAAGCGGGACTTTGCACCTATGGTGATGGTGTAATTGTATCAACCAAGCTGACATCTCGGACACTATTGAACTAGATATGGAATACATAAAGCAATTGAAGGGGTTTGCCATAACTCTATACCCAAGCATAGGAGGATGACTGGACAGTTTCAATCTCAACTGGCTCTACTACTGTGCTATGTTTGTTTTAAGCTTTTGATGTGTATCCTCATCCGGTGTTGCCACAACAAAACTTCAGAGGCCTTGCTTCTCACCACTGGTGATTGGTATATATTGTGCATAAGGAGCCAAGGGTCGAGTGTGATGGGAGTTGGTGTTTTCTATGGCTCTTTAAATGTTCATGCAACCTTTTATCCTTGGAGATTATGCAGCAGGTTTTTTCCCCTTTATGCAGTACCTTATCTTTCTCCTTGTTTTAAGTTTTTAATTGCACACGGCGCCTATTATAGTTGATCATGGGCATAGTGTTTGCATACCGTGCTTGTCAGTCATTGGACAACTATCCATTCAGATAACTTACAAGTACACGCTGCCACCGTCATATAGAAAGTATATATATATATATATAAAAAGCTTGCAAAGTTTAAAAACAAAGTTTTTAATCTGAAGCTTTCCTGGAGCAATTGATTGCATACTCGTATCCAGCCATTCTGTATACTCGACTGTAGGTGTTAGCTGATGCTGTTATTATTATTATTATCTTTGCATATCTTTTGACTAGTAAATCACATCTAATTGCATACAAATGAGTCTGGTATTTTGGGTTCTGAACTATTCTGATGTCAGGTATTTTTCAGTCGTACAGTATATAACCTCTTATTTAACATCATTTTCTGTGCATATAAAATGGGAAAAAAGAAAAGCAATCTAAAATAAAGTGCACAGTGGTACTGGTGTTGTCCAGACACTCAACGAGAAACAAACTGCCTGACATATTTGTGCTCAGTAACGCACTTTCTTCAATTCTCAAGTCAACCTGGGGTCATAATAGTTGTTAAAAAAAAGCCCCCACACACACACAATGTAAATTAGAGTGTTACAATTGTTTAGGGTAGAATTTTGTTTGTTTATACTCTGTGGCATGGGCCTTGTCTGATCGCTCCACAGAGAGTGTCAACATGCACCATATTGCTGGCAACAAGTTTACAAGAGGCGATCAACGATGTTGCTGAAATGTAGTATAATGTATATAGTTTTAAAACATATATGGTTTGATGGGGCTAAACTGAACTGACAGGCTTCAAAGATGTCTCAAATAGGAAACTAAGACAGTATGGCCAGATTTGAAGAAAAAAAAATTCACAAAGCAATACTCTACTTGTGTTTATAACTGCAAAATGTATTGTGTATAACTTTCACAAAAAAGCAAAAAATACATAAAAATATTGGGTATTTCTAAACTCAGGACAACCGTCAGGCAGGACTAGCGTCAAAGGCAGCAAGAAACGTAGATATTTGGGAACCTCGGCAGCACTGTAGTATACAGGAGCATAGCAATACAGTGCTTTACCGCCCTGACAGAGGGCAGCACTGAGGCTTACCCCAATTGTTATTTATTTATTTGGGAGCCTGAGGTGTGTGCTCCTCTGTGTGCATTCTGTGCTTGTAAGGCAGCAGAAGCCTGATAAACTACTTCTGGCATTCCCCGAGGGGATATGCCAGACTAAATCCCCCCCCCCCACGGGAGGGCCGGATCTTCAGGAACGTGTTTGGTAGCGAGGGCTTCGGTGTAATAGACGTGGAGGAGAGAGAGAGGAATTAGTTCTCAGCAACCGTTCGGCGCCTCTCACTCTTCTCCGCAAGGCCTCTGCCTTGGTCGCAGTGCCGGCATTTCAAGCCGAGCGCCGGTATATGATGTCATATCCGGCGCTCAGCAATGAAGCCGCGCACACTGCGGCAGAATAGGGTAGGGGAGGAGAGGGGTTAGATAGGGTAGGGACGGAGAGGGGTTAGAAAGGAGGGTGGCAAGAATATTGAAATAAAGAGTCAGAATGAGAGAGAGAATGAATGGATTAATGTGTGAATATGTGTAAATAATTTGTGTGAAAGGATAAATGATTGTGTGAATTAGTGAGTGACTGTAAAAGTATTTGTGAATCATAGGTGTATTATTGATTTGTCAAAAAAGCAAATATGGTATAAGCAGGGTGTTTAGGCAATGTGGACAAAGATGGCACAGATGGTGTGTTTATGGGACAAACATGGCGTACGTTCAGCTGTTTGGGGACAAAGTTGACACAATGTGTAATTTGGGTGCTGGTCAGGTTCTATGTAGGCAATGTGGACACCAGGGCTGGCTTTGGGGTGTGTGACCAGTGATCTATGCCTGTAATTTAGGTTTGTTTTTTTCTATACCTTTCATGCAGAAATGTAATTTCCAATTGATATATACCTGCAAAGCTGGGTTTTGTGTCATTCTGTTCATCTGTATCGGCTATATTTCCATACATTATTTATGTTTACCTGCAAATATAGGATTTGTATGTCTTATTCGGTTGATCAATACCTGGAGTGCTGTTTCCATGTGTTGTTTATTTGATCTATACCTTCAGTGCTGAGTGTACATGTGATTTCCAGTTGATATATACCTGCAATGCTGGGTTTGTGTGTTCTGTTAGTTTATACCTGCAATGCTATGTTTCCATACATTATTTATGTATACCTGCAACTACAAGTTTTTTTTATCTCAGTTGCATGTGCTGTTTCCATGTGTTGTTTATTTGATCTATACCTGAACTACAGAGTGTAAGTAAAAGAGCGGTATGGTTTAGTGAATGAGGGGAAAAAGGGACTCTGGGGATGATTACAGGGGAGAGGACCTCTCAATGTCATGGTGCAGGACTAACTCTCATGGTCTTCCCCTGATCTGCAGTCAGTGTGGCAAATATTTTTTTTTTGGTATGGTAACGGAGGGAGTGATTGCATGCAAGGGAGCGTTGAGCGGGGCCCAAGGAAATGCTTGGGTAGGGTCCAATTTTTTCACTATAAAATATATTGGCAACAGGGTCTAATATTTATATATATATTGGCAGCAGGGGGAAATATTTATATATGTTTTGGCAGCAGGGGCTAATATTTATTTATATATTGACAGCAGTGTTTAATATTTATATATATTGGCAGCAGCATCTAATACTTATATATATTAGCTGCAGGGACTAATACTATATATTATCGGCAGCAGGGGCTAATACCGTATTTGCTCGATTATAAGACGACCCCCCCCAAATCTGAATATTAATTTAGGAAAAAAAGAAAAAGCCTGATTATAAGACGACCCTATAGGAAAAAAAGTTTTACCAGTAAATATTAATTCATGTAAACTATTTTTTCATATTGAATAAAAGCTATGATTGAGTAAAATATTTTTTGTTTCATGTCCTTTAATTTGCCAACCTGCCCCCCAGTTATGCACATCTGCCCCCAGAAATGCCTTATACCCCCTATATGCCACTCTGCCTCCCTGATATGCTTTTTACCCTCCTATATGCCACTCTGCCCATGATATGCCTTTTAACCCCCTATATGCCACTCTGGGGGGTTAAAAGGCATATCATGAGACAGAGTGGAATATAGGGGGTATAAGGCATTTCTAGAGGCAGAGTGGCATATAGGAGGACACTTAGACACTAATTTACCCACTTACCCACCAAGACACTTACATACCCACTGTGATACATACCCAGACACTAATATACCCACTCAGACACACTTCCAAACTCAAGCACTCAAGCAACTAAAGCACTCACCGTGATGGCTCAGCAGGCGCTTAGTATACTGCGGCTCCCACGGCATTACAGCATGACGCAGTGTGACCCCGCTAGGCCCCGCCTCCTCAAAAAAATTAACGCGGTAAATCTACCGGATCCGACCTTCTACTTTGGGACGGCACAGTGCCGCCCGGGTCCCACGGGGTCTTGCTTCTGGAGTGCCGTGCCAAGATCAATGATTTCCCTCAACCGGCTCCGCTCCCCGGCAGTGGGTGGGCTATCGCGGCGCGGAGGAGGCGTCCCCCATGCTGAGAGCACGCTATGCAGGGAAAGGTACGCTGCTGCCCGCGCTTTCACGGCGCTCGCTGATAGACACCCGGTAGCAGCTGAGGTTACCAGACCGGAGGATCCAGATTCCCTGCAGCGCTGCAGGGAATCTGGATCTTAGTCTCATAGTCAGACCTCGAATATTTAAATAAACAAATATAAACGAATATTTATTATGAACAAAAAAATCACAGTGCATACAAAAAAGATGATAAACAGATCTACACCAACAGATAAAAGTAAAAAAGGAGAAAATTACAGAAAACCTAACTACTCACTGAATGGTCAAGTAACAGTTTTTCTGTCCGTAGGGCTCCGGCAAGGAAAGATGGCGACTTACTCAAAATTAGATCTTGGCCCCTAGTAAGCACACTGACCAATCTTCTCTCCTTAATTTTATACCCTTTCCCAGTTCATCTCGAGTTTCCAAGCCGGCCCAGAGGTGGTATAAGCGGAGGGGAAGGGGTACCATAAGTGACCTCCCCCTTGTGTGGTGGAAACATATCAGTCCAAATAACTTATTTTCATTTTACCGTCCCTCCTGTGCTTGCCACAGCCATAATTCGTGCATTTATGAATTTCCTGTAAATTGTGAAGTCCATAGATATGTCACACTTGCTACTTATGACTAGACATCATAGACTTCACAATTCCTTCCAAACTGGTTAAGTGGCGCCACCATGTTTGTACTCTTTTTGTAGGGTGCGCTTTCCCCGTTCTAGGTATGCACACAAGGAGGTATGATAATGAATATATGAGTTATTATTGATATGTGTTGGATATGACCTGGATATGAAATGGTTTTCCTGACTGCTAGTGGTCACTTAGCATATCAAAGAATCCATTATACATGAGGGGATACAGGCATATGGTGAATGACTCGGCTAGCAGACTTAAAGGCACTGCCTCCCCGTGAAATTTCACACCTTGCAGAGGGCCTTGGTTGGAGTCCCAGCTTCAAAAGACCAATTTATCTAAAAAGACCTTTTGGCACCATATGCCTATACAATCGAATTAACCCCTCACATACTGAAATTGGCTGTGCTATCTCTACCGGGTAGCCAGTCTATGTACGTACTACACCGGTTGGTGTGACATAGTGTATATGTACTGTTTTATAATTGGCCCCCCTACTTTGGTCCCTGGCCCCCCATGTGCCCCCCCTAAATATGAAAGCTGGAGAACGGTAGACAGTGTGTATAATTCAAAGCTCTGGCTGTTTTGAATGTTGGTCTGCCAGCTGCCCGGCCCGCCAGAAATTTCCCAGTGAGCGAGTCCGGCCCTGATTCAGGTTAGCTATAGTCTCCCCTGGGATCTTTGCTTCCAGGGTCCCCTCTACTGGTCATGGCAAGCTTCTTGCACTTTAAGGTCTAGACTGGGCATTTGAGCAGTGTTTTCACGTGACAGTGGTAGTGAAGCAGTAATTTTCTATATTGCTAGTCCTTTTTCAGCATTATCATGTTCCTTGTGGGAAAAACAAGAAAATGCCATGTAGGAACCCAGATGGCTGCTATACTTGTCTCTGAAATTGTACAAATTCTCAGGTATCCATAGCTCTCCACCTGGTTACCTCTAAACTCTTCTGCAAAGGAAGGAATGTAGGCTCACTATTATTTTCACTGTGTCATGTTATAGTGAGCTTTGAAGATTGTAAGTAATTTAAATTATCCACAGCCTCCCCATGCAATAATTGGAATGGCATGGACGAGTCACAGCCAGTTTTAGTTATGTACGTTGCCACAACTAAAGAATGTATTGGAAGCACCCAAACCAATGCCTATGTTCATATGTGCAGCATACCCAGTAGTTTCACTCAAACAAGGGTGCATTACAGTAAAACTATGTGTATTTTTACTTGGTAACATTTTAAATACAATGAATGCCGTCAAAAAAGGTTGCCTTGTTTTGGATCCCAAGCCAAAAGGATAGGTAGAAGGGTTAAACTTGATGGACATAGGTTAGGACAACACTGCATCCGTTATGAAAAAACACCAAAAACTTGTGTAATACAACTGCACTCTACATAGAACACACTTTTAGGAATAATAGTGAAGGGCCACACCTTACCTTTTGGAAGTAAAGGGATGAGTCTGTCAAAGGTGTTGGCATTGTCCAGCCATCCATGCAGACAAAGTACACGTCGTCCTTCACTAGGACCCCATGATTTTGCAGCCAAGTGACCCCAAGGGATTGAAAATCGCAGTTCTGTTGTGAAGCATAAAAACAAATGACAATCATGCTGATAGAGGAGTACTGGCATGAAAGCTATATTAACTATTGTATATATAGCAAAAAAGTAGTACCTCATTAATTGGGATATGCACAGACATTTTTATAGTTACTGGAGTGAGTAAACACTTGTCATTACAGACATACACTAACTTAGGGTCGACGCAACCTATAGGAAAGGTATGTGCCAGCCTAGAGTGCACACAGCCTGGGGACACCTCCTCCGCGGCGGGCTAGCCCATCCACTGCTGGAGAAGCAGCGCCAGCAATGGGGGTCTTTAGGTCCCTCCACTAGATCTCAATGTAAAGATGAAGGAAAAAGGAGCAAGACTAAGATAAGAGAGGAGGAGAGAAAGCATGAAAGGGGAGAGATGTTAGTGAGAGAAATAAGAGGTACTACGGAGGAGAGATAAAGAAAAATGGGAGAGAATATGAGGGGAGAAAGGGTGGATGTAATGAGAAATGTCTCTGGAGAGCGATCACAAGCGCCACTGCAAGAGATTTTGCCTCTCGCAAGATGGCAGCGTCCTTTAAAAAATAAACAAGAACTCTTGGAGCCCAGCTTTCTAATCACAAAAAATTGAAATTGTTAAGTAAATGTGGTAACGTTTAAAAACAATTATGCAGTGATGTCACCATCAGGTGAACCATCCACTACCAACAAAATGTAAAAAGAAATAAAAAAAATATTTTTATGGGGAAGTGGTAAAATTAGTGCTGTATCTTCTCAAAAATCCATGGAAAGAGTTAAAATACTAGCATTTCAAATACCCAAGGGGTGTCTAGTTTAAAAATGTGTGTTTTGATGGGGCAAATTGAATTGGCCAGGTTCAAAGATACCCCAAATAGGGCACAGGTGCAGACTGACCAGATGTCAAAATAAAGCATAAAAAGTGCACCTTCTAAATGTGGCTTTTTAGCCCTCAAACCCATGCATGTACTATGGGGATGTGACGAAGAAGATGTGAAGACATATTGTGGTGTTGTTTGACAGTGACGTACCAAAGTGTAATGTCAGGAGGAGTTGGATCAAAGGGCAGAGCGGACCAGAAGACCCAGGAACGGAAAAAAGAAGCAGTAGCGTAAGTCAACAGGCCGTGTCATACCAGGAGAGCAATTCGAAGCCAAAACTGAGTCAAAACCAGAAGTCCAAACCAAGAGCCAAATCAGCAACCAAAAAGCAGGCTCACAAGCCTGGTCAAAATGGAAAATCACCACAAAACAGCACAGGAGCATATACAATATGTTACACCAACCAAAAGTATCCAAGTAGTGAAAGTCTCAGGCTTAAATAATCGATAGGAACGGAGAACTAGGCATTTCCTGTAGACAGGGTCACCCTAGGTCATAAATGGGCGTCACTGCTGAGACGTGTATACACGTGACCGCGCATTGGCGCTGTGCTCTGTATGCAGCGGGGTCGACCATGTGATCAGCCGCGCTGCAGAAGAGTAGTGGGTTCGGCACAGGTACCCGCTACCCAAAGAGCTCTGGAACCAGCCCGGGGAGCCATCGGAGGAGGTCCTGCCGCCTCTCAGCTGTTCCCACGAGATGTCGCAGGAGGGCGACGATCGTTAAGTTCTTACACAAGGGCTGTAAATTCAAACCTAAAGTACAAGTAGTGTGTGGAAGAAAAAACACACAAAAAAAATGAGTACCACAAACTTTGCCAATGGCTGGAGCAAGTATTAGTAAATGCCAGCATTTAAAAATATCTTGGGGTGTTTAGCTTTCAAAACCACATGATTTGCATTTGAGTGAATTGAATTGGCCGTCTTCAAAGATGGCCTAATTAGGACATGGGGGCAGAAGGACCAGATGTAAAAGTTCCAAGTTGAAAAATGTGCACTTCCCAAATGTGGTGTTTTACCTCCAAAACAACCCATCAACCCCATGCATGGGGGTATCACTGTACTCAGGAGATGGTGCTGAACACATATTGTGAAAAACAATTCTACCACAAACTTTGGCAAAGGCTGGTGGTAGAATTTGTCCATTAAAAAGCTTAAAATACTAGCATTTGAAAGACTTCCGGGAGGCAGGCCCTTGAGATGGCCGCTTTTTAGATGAGCTCCTTGAGGGCTAGCGCAATCGACATCCATCCACGCATTACACTTATAAATTTAGATCCAACTCATCACCGCTGCTGTGGACATACTACCCAGCATTGGCTCATGGGTTCATTGGATCCGCTGCCCTCTTTCCTTTACTCCCCGGGAGCTGTGTGCGGACCGCACGTGTTGGGCCTGGAGTGAGGTGTTGCCTCTACTCTGCCGCTTGGTTCCAGCCACGCGGTTGGAGCTGTGTCGTCTTGCTGCCTCTTGCCCATCCGTGACCCCCCCTCGCATAGAGGAGGAGTTCTCTTACCGTACTGGGAGGAGTGGGCTTGGACCGGCGAACTTACCTGCTTCAGGAGGCTGTGGTACGTACCGCGGCCGTTCTCCTCCTGTGGCCTGCGCTGACCCCGCTGTGGCCTTCGTGCCGGCCGGCGGGCCGGGGCTGTTTCCCTTCCCCGCGTGCGCTGGTTGGGGCCTCTACTCCATCGTTGGCTCCTCCGCTGGTCTCCCGGGGATTGGCGCTGTCGGCCTCACCACGTCCGCGGCTGTGGATTAACGCATCCGCGGTCCCTTCGGTTGCTTCTCCACGGTTCTACTCCGCGCTACACCGTACGGCGTCGCTATTAGCGGCTGACCTCAGTCCTCGTCTGGTAGGCCCCGGCAGTGCACCTGCAAGGCTGGGCTCATTTTGTTCTTTTATTTTTTCCATTTTGGGGTTTTTGTTCTTTCACCGGCTATTAGTTAGTGGCGGGTTCGGGTGGGTTGTAGTTAGGTTGGGAGGGTAGGGAAGTGTTTTGGGTCCGTCACTAGTTAGGTAGGGGTTCAGGGTGGGTTATAGTTAGGTTGGGTGGTTGGGGTTCGGTTTGGGAAGGGTGTGCATCGCAAGGCAAGTTGGACTGCCACAAGCTTACAGTGTCCAGGATCACATTTTGGTTGACTGCTCCTGCTCTGCTTTACTGACATTTCTGGCACTTAGTTAGATTTGGGGGAAGGTTGGGCTCTAGTTAGGTGGGGTGGTAGGGTACGGGTTTTTTCTTTCTTCTTTTTGGGGGTTGTGTTTATTTCCTTTTATCTGTGGTCGCCGTGTTGAGACCACTGCTTCGGTGGTCTACTGTGCTGTGTACATACCTGTTCTGCTACTTTATGTTATCAAAGGATCTGTGTGACCAGGTTTTACTTTCTGTGTCTACCCCCATACTCTTCTTTTCTTCTCTTTTCTCTCTTCCTTGTGCTGCCCTGTTTTCTTTTTCTTTGGGGGGTGAGTTCCTCACGGCCCCTTGTCTACACATGGAAAAATATATGGATCCTCCATCTAAGTCATCCACCAGGCAAAGCAAGGCAAGAGATAAGTCTACAGCGACCTTCAAGCAAGTGCCTCCTCCTGGGTCAGGCTCTATTGTAGCGGAGGGGCCCTCCGTGTCTATTGCCTCCTCCAAAGATCCACTGACAGCTCAAGACCTTGTTGGTGTTATATCTCCACTCCTGGATTCAAAGCTTGAGAAGCTGTCTGACTCCATCAATGCCGTTCTTGCTGAGTTGGTCTCTCAGGGACAGAGGATCACTTCTCTGGAATCCAGGGTCTCTGATATAGAGGACGGGAACGCTTCCATGTCTGCCTCTCTCCGCCCACAAGATCGTCTGATCACGTCCTTACAAGACCGTATTGACGATCTTGAAAACCGTAGTAGACGTAACAACATACGTTTGGTTGGCCTGCCTGAGGAGGTTAAGGGCACAGCGCTACATGACCTTGTAACGACTTGGCTTCCCAAGTCTTTAGACCTGGTGCTTCCTCAGGGTGAATTGGTTATCGAGAGGGTACATCGTATTGGTCAACTCCCTGCGGCTGCTTCGTCTCATCCTAGGGCGGTGATTTTTCGGGTCCTCAACTATACTGACAAGGTCAAGCTCCTGGACGCTTATAGAAAGGTCACAGCTCTTTTTTATCACAAGCACAAGCTGTTACTCTTCCAAGATTTTTCTGCTGCAGTAACGGTCAAACGACGTCAGTTCTCCGAAATTTGTACTGAACTCTATAACAAGCGAGTGAAGTTCGCTCTTCTCTATCCGGCTAAGCTCAGGATTACCCATGGGGGGCAAGCCTATTTCTTTGACACACCTGCGGCGGCCAAGGAATTTCTACGTGCTGATTCCAGGTCTTCTCCAGCTCCAGATGACAGTTCGGCGGTGCCTGAGGCCTCCCCCCCTCCTTCTCGCTCTCGCCCTGCTTCTTTGCCTGGTTCCTCTCCACCTGTCTCTCCTAGGGCTTGAGACTTCAGTCAGCCGTTGGTACCTGGCTTTGTATCGTACGAGTCATCGTTTTCTACCATGCACTGTTTTGTTTGCTCTTGGTTATTGTTATTGTTTTTGGTTACTTTGTTGTGTTTCTAGGCACAAAATTACATGTGCCGAGTTCTGGTTTATGCAAAAACAAAAAAATTGGGAGAAGCATAGCTCTTTTCAAATGGTGATGTACGATTCCATTTTATGTTCTGTCTGTGAGGTGTCTGGGAGGGCTGGCTGGGACCCCCCTGGACCGACCTGTTCCGGCCTATTTTTTGTTCGGTCTCTTCCTCCGTGGGGCATCGGGTGAAAACCTGGCTCCGTTGCCATAATAGTTCTGATGCAAGCCGATACTAGGTGTGATGCGCCGTCCTCCTTGCGTATTGTGTCATGGAATGTAGAAGGTTTGAACACCCCTGTTAAGCGTAAAAAAGTTCTCACCCATCTCAAGCGTATGCGTCCGGATGTTATTTACCTCCAAGAAACCCACTGGTGTGACCCTGTCAGAAATACGCTAAAGGCGCCATGGTTGCGCGCTTGTTATTCCGCTATGTACACCAAGAAATCCAGGGGTGCCACTATCCTCCTCTCCAACAAGCTGCCTTTCGTTGTCGAATCAGAGATTGCTGACCCGGAAGGGCGATACATTATTCTTAGGGTCAAATTGTTTAATGAATCCTTTACCTTTGTCAATTTATATGCCCCAAATTCCGACCAGTCCGCTTTTATGGCCAAAGTTTACTCGCTGTTACTGGGGATTGCGGCCCCTAATGTGATTTTGGGGGGTGATTTTAACTTAGTGGCTAATGTCGATTTGGATGTCTCTGGCCCTTCCTCCCGCCCTCTCGGGCTCTCCTCCCTGCCCTTGCTGGATCACCTCAGTTTGCGGGATGCCTGGAGGTTTCTTAATCCAACAGACAAACAATACACGTTCTACTCCCATCCCCATAATTCGTTTTCCCGGCTGGACTATCTGTTCCTGCCTGAATTATTGCTGCATAGGTTGGAGGCTGCCCACGTGGGCCAGATAGTGATCTCTGATCACGCCCCCATCTGGATAGAGATCTCGCTAACCTCCCCATATCAGGTGTCCCGTAATTGGCGGTTTCCTAGCTACCTTTATACTTCAGAAGCGTTTAAGCAATTCCTGATTGCCAAATGGAATGACTATGCTGATGATAACCATGTCCATCTTGATGACCCGGATTTATTCTGGGGTGCCTCTAAGCCAGTTCTCAGGGGCCATATTATTGCTTATGTGGTGGGACGCAGGAGAGAGGCCGAAGCTAAACTTGTCCGCCTTACGGATGATCTCTCTCTGCGGCGTATGCTGCTCATAAAACCCATCCTAGTCCTGATACCCTGAAAACGTATAAGGAAATCAAATCTCTCTACGATGCCTGGGTTACTGAGAAGGCACAGCTTTCCCATAATTACACTCGCAACGCCTTTTTTCGCTGGGGTAACAGGCCCGGTAAGCTCTTGGGCAACCTTATCCGCCACTCTAAATTTAAATATCATAGTGTAACTCAGCTTCGTGATGGTTCTCAATCGGTCGTGACTGAACCAGACAAAATCACGCGACTATTTGCTGACTATTTTGAGGCTTTTTATTCCCCTGAATCCAATGATCCTGATATGATGCTTCACCTGTTTCGCCAGGCTGGCATTCCTAAATTGACGCCTGAAGATCGAGAACGTTTGGTTACGCCTTTCACCCCCTCCGAAATTGCGGCTGCCATAAAGTCCCTCCCTAACGGTAAATCCCCGGGATCAGATGGCCTGGGTGCCGAATATTATAAATTACTTTCTACTTATTTACCGACACATCTTACTGATGTTTTTAATGGATTTCTACAGGGAAAGATACCCCCGAAGGAGTTTACGGCTTCCCGCATTATAGTTATTCCGAAACCCAACAGGGACCCTGCTTTGCTGTCCTCTTATCGCCCCATCTCCCTGATGAACCAGGATCTTAAACTTTATGCTAAAATCATGGCTTCTCGACTACAACCTGTATTAATGAAGCTTACCTCCCCCTCTCAAACGGGTTTTGTTAAGGGCCGCCACTCTACGCTGTCAGGACTCGGGTGATCAGGTCAGGTAGGAGCCCATGCGCAGGGGATACTTGGGGTTCAGTATGTAACCCACGGTGCATGATTATGCAAACAAAGACACCACAAACAGAAATCCAGGTAATGCAGTGTATTTCATGTATATAACAGGACCAGCAAATAAGGGTAATATAGTCTAAGTCTTTTGGCAGAGAGCCCGCTTGGAAGGGCGCAACAGACAGAGAGCCCGCTTGGAAGGGCGCAACAGACAGAGAGCCCACTTGGAAGGGCACAAAAGCAGGAAGTCCACAATAGCAGGTAGTCCACTTTAAAGGACACAATAGGAGGGAGTCCACTTGAAAGGACACAATGGCAGGGAGTCCACTTGAAAGGACACAATAGCAGGGAGTCCACTTGAAAGGACACAATAGCAGGGAGTCCACTTGAAAGGACACAATAGCAGGGAGTCCACTTGAACAGGACACAATAGCAGGGAGTCCACTTGAACAGGACACAATAGCAGGGAGTCCACTTGAACAGGACACAATAGCAGGGAGTCCACTTGGAAGGACACAGTAGCAGGGAGTCCACTTGGAAGGACACAGTAGCAGGGAGTCCACTTGGAAGGACACAGTAGCAGGGAGTCCACTTGGAAGGACACAGTAGCAGGGAGTCCACTTGGAAGGACACAGTAGCAGGGAGTCCACTTGGAAGGACACAAAAGCAGGGAACCAGGAACAGCACAGGTGCAGAGCCACAGCAGGAAGGTCCATAGACTTCAATACAAAGGCCCTGACTGAAGGGCAGGGCAGGTTCATAAAGGCAGGGGAATCCAGGTAACAAGGCCCAGCTGGATGTATTCACTAGGGCTCAACCCAGGTAACAAGGCACACCTGAGTTCTGAGTGCTCCAGAGGGCGGAGGGTGGCCACTAGTGGTAGCAGATGTAAATGGCACAGATATGAAAAAGCCATGGTTCAGGCAGCAAAAAAGTGGTTCCTGACAGTACCCCCTCCCCAAGGAGCGGTCACTGAACGCGAACAGTCTGAACAAAATCTGTACAACTTTAATAAACTGAGCAGAAGGGTGTACTTAATGTGATTTCTTCTTCTTCTTCTTCTTCTTCTTTTTCGGTAAAGCTTGTTCACAGATCTCCAGGTCTTCCTTTCTGATTATATTGCCATTAGGGGTAATAACACAATCAAAGGAGAGGTTATCTGTGGTGCAATTGTAGGTCAAAGTAGGACTGGATGCTGAAGTTGAGGAGAAGGTATGGTTCAGTGCTTTCTCTGTCCATGTACCAGGGGTAACATAGCTGCCCTGTACCCAGGGCACTACTGAGGGCAGTTCAGTATGGGAAGCATTGATGGAAGGCCCCTTCTTACCCAGAGATGGAATAGGGTCACGCATCTTTGTTACCAGTCCAGAGGAGATATTAGGGGCTATGGTAGTCTCTGGTGTATCACACTTTGCTGAGGTAGCAGTGATAGGAGTTGCAATCACGGCTGAACAGAAAGCAATAGGAAGTTTATCCATATGGGAGCAACCCACACTGCTACAGACTATAGGATCACAGACGCTGCATTCCATCACAAAACAATCATCAGGCTTCAGCTGGACATCCACTGGAGTTTGATAAGCATTAGGAATCACAGGGGTTGGTATATACTCCATGGGTTCACTGTCCTGGGGAATAAAGCTACTTCCCCTTTTAGGAGAGCTCTGTGCTTGTGACGTAGACTGTTCAACCGGTACAGAGGGTTTGGGAGGTTTCAGAGGACATTGGGTGATCCAGTGTCCCTTTTTGCCACAGTAAAAGCAAGATTCCTCATCACGCCTTTGTTGTAATTCGGTTGTGGTAAGGGGTTCACGTTTCCTAGATTTCCTAGGAGATTCCTTTTTAATACTGGTAACACGCTCGTTGGATTTCTCAGGTGCTTTAGCAGGTGTAGGTGAATGGTCATCATGAGAGTGATTGGAGTTGGAGTCCCAGATTTGCATTAATGATTTGCACAGTTCAAGCAAGCATTCTCCTATCACTTTGATGACTGAAAGTAACCCCGCAGACTCCTTGTAATGGCCTTTGTATTCTGTCAGGACTCGGGTGATCAGGTCAGGTAGGAGCCCATGCGCAGGGGATACTTGGGGTTCAGTATGTAACCCACGGTGCATGATTATGCAAACAAAGACACCACAAACAGAAATCCAGGTAATGCAGTGTATTTCATGTATATAACAGGACCAGCAAATAAGGGTAATATAGTCTAAGTCTTTTGGCAGAGAGCCCGCTTGGAAGGGCGCAACAGACAGAGAGCCCACTTGGAAGGGCACAAAAGCAGGAAGTCCACAATAGCAGGTAGTCCACTTTAAAGGACACAATAGGAGGGAGTCCACTTGAAAGGACACTATAGGAGGGAGTCCACTTGAAAGGACACAATGGCAGGGAGTCCACTTGAAAGGACACAATAGCAGGGAGTCCACTTGAAAGGACACAATAGCAGGGAGTCCACTTGAAAGGACACAATAGCAGGGAGTCCACTTGAACAGGACACAATAGCAGGGAGTCCACTTGAACAGGACACAATAGCAGGGAGTCCACTTGAACAGGACACAATAGCAGGGAGTCCACTTGAACAGGACACAATAGCAGGGAGTCCACTTGAACAGGACACAATAGCAGGGAGTCCACTTGAACAGGACACAATAGCAGGGAGTCCACTTGGAAGGACACAGTAGCAGGGAGTCCACTTGGAAGGACACAGTAGCAGGGAGTCCACTTGGAAGGACACAGTAGCAGGGAGTCCACTTGGAAGGACACAGTAGCAGGGAGTCCACTTGGAAGGACACAGTAGCAGGGAGTCCACTTGGAAGGACACAGTAGCAGGGAGTCCACTTGGAAGGACACAAAAGCAGGGAACCAGGAACAGCACAGGTGCAGAGCCACAGCAGGAAGGTCCATAGACTTCAATACAAAGGCCCTGACTGAAGGGCAGGGCAGGTTCATAAAGGCAGGGGAATCCAGGTAACAAGGCCCAGCTGGATGTATTCACTAGGGCTCAACCCAGGTAACAAGGCACACCTGAGTTCTGAGTGCTCCAGAGGGCGGAGGGTGGCCACTAGTGGTAGCAGATGTAAATGGCACAGATATGAAAAAGCCATGGTTCAGGCAGCAAAAAAGTGGTTCCTGACATACGCGGAATATTAGAGGACTTATTTCCGCAATTTTTACTGCTAAAATTACAGATAGTAAAGCCTCCATTGTGATTAGTTGTGATGCTGATAAGGCTTTTGACAGAATTTCCTGGCCTTATCTTGTTAGTTTCTTTAAATTCCATCATTTTGGCTTGCCCTTTATACAGATGTTTCGTGCACTGTGTCATCTGCCTATGGCCCAAGTCACAGTGAATAATGTGAATTCCCGCTGGTTCTCTCTAGGCAGGGGTACTCATCAGGGCTGTCCTCTGTCCCCACTTCTGTTTAATCTAGCACTTGAGCCCCTCATACGAATTGTTGAGCGTTCTGTTGAGCTTGAGGGTATCCGAGTCGGTGAGGTTGAGCTTAAGATCCCTGCCTTTGCTGACGATCTTCTGTTATACCTTTCCAACCCCAAAGCGGCCATGCCGTTCCTTCTTAATCTGTTTGACTGTTTTCATAAAGCCTCCGGATTTCTCATAAATAAGCTCAAAACGGAGGCGCTGCCTATTTTTCCTCAGGCTAAACGTGGCTGGGGAGGGACGTTCCCCTTCAATTGGACCCAACTTCCCTCTTTAAAATATCTGGGTCTCACTATTCCTACCAATTTGGCGCACCTCTATAAACTTAACTTTTCTCCTCTGCTGCGTCAAATGGAGGATTCTTTCAAAACATGGTCCAAATTTAACCTCTCCTTCTTGGGACGCTGCCACTTGTACAAAATGGCCTTTTTCCCCAAACTTTTATATCCGCTCCATATGTTACCTCTTACCTTAAGGAAGAAAGATATCCAACATCATAATGCACTGCTGCGTAAATTCCTGTGGTGCAATAAAAAAGCTAGCATTTCCCTGTTTAAACTCCAACAGCCTCCTACCATTTCTTTGGCCTCTCTCCTGCATCTATCTACAGTTGGCCTGCCCGCGGAGGTCATATCCAACCCGTTGCTGTATCATACTGTTAAGGCTTGGGGGCGTGTTAGGTGGGGCTTGGGCCTGGAGGTCCACTATTCTAAGTTCCTGCCTTTGATTCGTAACCCGCAATTCCAGCATGGGAGGGAGGATATTGTCTTTCGACGCCTGGCCCAGGTGGGGGGTCGCACCATTGGCGATTTTCTGGATCCACGTGGGGGTAAACTGTTGTCCTTTTTACAGCTCCAATCTAAATTCCCTACTGTTCGTGTTCACCCTATTCACTACTTTCAACTTCGTCATTATATTAATTCCCTGCTCCCTCATCTCTCTGGGGCTAATTCTAACAGTCCCTTGGACCAGGTAACGGTATTGTCCCCTGCCATACTGCTCAAGACATCTACTATCTATAGTCTGCTCCGGCCTGTCCTCGATTGGGAGTCTCACGGCGCAGGTCTTCCCTCTTGGAGGGCTGACTTTCCAAACCTACCTCCGAGCCAGATTCTCCGGGCTTATATGTTCAATTCTAGGGTCCTGGTTTCTAGGGATTATAGTGAAATGTTCCTCAAGATTGTGCATAGAGCGTATGTCACCCCTAAACTTCGGTTTTTAACGGGCTTAGTGGATCACGCCCGCTGTCTAAAATGTCAATTGCCTGAGGCCGATCTCACGCATGGCTTGTGGTCTTGCAGTTCTATTGCCCTATTTTGGGATGCCCTACAAACATATATCAACGACACTCTGGGCATTCGCTTTACCATCTCTGCTGAATGGGCTAATTTTGGTATATTCCCTGACCACACTCCCCCACCTGTAGCGAGGGCTAAATTTCTCTTGCTTATACTTTCCGCAGTGGCAAAACGGGCAATACTGTCCCAATGGATTGCTCCTCAACCTCCGTTGCTTCCTCTGGTTCTGTCACGACTACAATTTTTGTTCCATATGGACTGGCTTGAGGCTGTCCTTCATAAGGAAAGCAAAGTTAAATATCTTTTCGGTCGCTGGTCCCCATATATCGCAACTTTAGACAACGCCACCAGGTTGTCCCTGTTTCAAACGTTCAATACCACGGAGTGGTCCTCAGGTCCTCAAAGGTATTCGCCCCATACCGGGGTTTTGATCTAGTTACGGATCACGACATATTTGTGTTGTGGCTAGGTGTTCTGTGCTTGAGGAAGGGTTTTTCTAACCTGCACTGTATGTGTTTTTGGAATTGTGCATTACTTGTACCTGTATGCATCTCATCTGTCACCTTGTCTCTGTGTACCATTGTTTTGTTATATTGTATGCTTTGTCTTCTCCTTGTAATAAAGAAGTTATAAAAATAAAATAAAAAATACTAGCATTTGAAATATCTTGGGGTGTCTAGTTTTCAAAAATATATGGTTTGATGGGATTAAAATGGTTTTGAAAATAGCTATACAGCCTGTTCCTTAAGGGGTTAAATGATAAAAAGAAACTATTACCATGTCTATTTTTGAAAGCATTCCAGCACTTTTTCACACCTGCCTAAACCTTTTCCACAGACATTTCAGCAACACCGTTTGAGCTTATCTTTTAAAACAAGCAGCCACCGACATATTGTATTTGGCACACGCTGCTGTCCTGGGGAGCAATCACACGGGGCCCCTGCAGCAGTTTTTAGGGTTGCTGAATGCCTCCAAAAAATTCAGGGACCAGGTCTTGTCAGCCCCTTTCTCCACTTAGACTGCTAGAACCCTTTATTTCTCCCATTGCCCCCCCTGCTGGCTGATTTTAATTATTACTAAGAGGGAAAGCAAGAGGGAAAAAAAGTTTCTCTTCAAAAAATGGAAAAAATTGAACTATAAATGAAATACATTTTTTTAAAAATTGATAAGGAGCCCAATGATGTCACCATGACATCACCGCCATATAAAATGTGTGAAAGATCCCCCAAAGAGAGTGCAGCCATACTGCACAACAAAATAAATATGAAAATATAAGTGTCCCTTAGCCATTCCACTATAAGTAAAAAAAAATATTTTAAAAAAATTACTGTCCCCAAGCCCCTTAAGCCAGTAGTATTAAAAATATGTGATATGGGGTAATATGTAAATTATGGATGTGGGGCTCTACAACATAAAAATGTGTGTAGTTTATGATTGTAAAGAGGGGATGTTGCTAAACATAAATTGCATCATTGTTCAGCTGTGGCACTTATACTATAGAAGAAAATGTTTTATGCATTATCACTAAAATTATTAAGTTTTATGTATTTCTATGATGAACAAAGCAATATATTGTACAGCGCCACGGAGTTTGATGGAGCTATATAAAACAATAAATAATAATAATAATAACAATAATAATATATAATTGGTGTGGGTTCATCAAATATGGAAGAAGGAGAAACGTGGTTTATCAAACATTTGTTTGATAAACCACGTTTATAAAAAAAACACAGGCCTGAAAGAGTTAAGCCAGAAACAGGGCATAATAATAGTTTGTCATGACATTGTTAGAGAATGATAACAGATCTATGAAAGTAGTCAAGAAGGTGTGTTATGGATATGGCTCCCTCCTTCCTCCATTGAATAAAACGAATCAGCATTACCATAAAGAAGCAGCTCAGTGTGGTCTTTCAGCAGGGAAAGCCACCCAAACATGTCTGCTTACAATGGCAGCCTCTGGTTTATTGCAACAAAAACAAAATAAAACTTATGTTTCCTTCAATGCCTGGCTACGTTGCCCTTTACATACTTTAGTCTTTAAAAAACATTTACAAAAATTCACATTTCACATATACAGTTAAATGTGGTCTTAATTACTGCAGCAGTGTGGTAATCCCACTTTTTATACAGACACTGTTGAACAAAATACACTTATATGTAAAACCATACATACCTTTCAACAGAGCCGACATGATTTGCAAACAGTCCACAGGTCGAGACTCTAAAAATGAATACAACAGGTTAATCTTTAAACACATAGTATTGGCCTCTGGACTATATCCTACATAAAATGATTACTATAATCATATTTTGCCAATGGTGCAGTTAATGTGGTGCAGCAAGCTTTTTTTTTATTATGATTCCTATTTTTTTGGACAACGTAACAAGTGGAAACATTAAAGCTGGTGAAAGAATGAAAACAATAATCTTGAAATTATTCGAAACGTTTTCGAAACTATTGATTTTTGGTATTCTTTTCATGCATTTTAAAGGCATCATGGCAAAACTTATATGGGAATTCCCTACAAATATTTAAAAAATATTCTGCTTTAAAAACAGAAAATGTATTTTCATTGTAATTTTCCAGTACACATTACTAGGGTGGGTGAATCAATGCAAGGGTGCACAATAATACCATTACACTTATCTTGTACTTCTTCAATTTTCTCTTTACTTAACCCCCCCAAAAAAAACCCCACTTATGAGCCATAACATTATGACCACTGACAGGTGAAATGAATAACACTGATAATCTTGTTATCATGGTACCTGTAAGTGGGTGGGATATATTAGGCAGAAAGTAAACATTTCATCCTCAGAGTTAATGCGTTAGAAGCAGGAAAAATAGGCAAGCATAAGGATCTGAGCAACTTTGACAAGGGCCACATTTTAATGGCTAGATGACTGGGTCAGAGCATCTCTAAAACTGCATCTCCTGTGGGGTGTTCCTGGTGTGCAGTGGTCAGTACCTATCGAAAGTGGTCCAAGGAAAGAAAAGCGGTAAACCGGCAACAAGGTAAGGGGCGACCAAAGCTCAATGATGCATGTGGGAGGCAAAGGCTGGTCTGTGTGGTCAAATCCATCAGACTGAAAATCTATGCTGGTTCTGATAGAAAGGTGTCAGAAAACACAGTGCATCTCAGTTTGTTCTGTATGGGGCTGCATAGCCGCAGACCAGTCAGGGTGCCCATACTGACCCCTGTCCACTGCTGAAAGCCCCTACAATGGGCACCTGAGCATAAGAACTGGACCATGGAGCAATGGTCTGGTCTGATGAATCAGGTTTTCATTTAGCATCACGTGGATGGCCATGTGCATCGCTTACCTGGAGAATACATGGCACCAGGATGCATCCATGGAGGCCCTACCTTCGCAACTTACAGAACTTTAAGGATCTTCTCCTAACGTCTTGGTGCCAGATACCATAACATACTTTCAAATTTCTAGTGGAGTCCATGCCTCAATGGATCAGGGCTGTTCTAGCGGCAAAAGGGGGACCTACACAATATAAGACAGGTGGTCATAATGTTACAGCTGATCGGTGTATATAGTGTAATATGTTATAATTCTTTGGGGAATGTATTATTTTGAAACCCCACTTTTTATGCACTCACAAATAAGGAGTTGTGTATTGGAGTTTTCCACCTTTATATCTTGTGTCTATGGTTCTGTGTAGTAGCAATGCCAGGCAGTAGAATCAAAGAAAAAAACGCAGGTATAGAGACAATATTTTGAATTAAATTGTCACACTCAGGAAGTTCTGTTTTTTTTTTCTTAAATTTACTGTAAAAGATGGTCTCTGCTTACATTCCAAATGAGTACAGCACGAGTGTCCCTCTAGTCTCTCGTTGCCCCTCACCTTCCAAATATATCCCAGCTTGGTTCGTTCCAAACAATGAATGTATTGTTTTTTTTTCTTCCTGGGTTCTCCTTGACGTTCCAACGGTCTCATGTCAACGCATTTCACCAAAACGTATTCACTAATAATCTGGCATTGGTTCTTCCCGTCAGTCTTTTATACTGGTAAAAATATAACCCTCCAGAAGAAGCTTCATTATCAGTCTGAAACTTCATGTTTGCTATTGCACAGCTGTAAATGATCATTTTTATGAGGCCCAGGACCTTGCTTTCTGGAAGAAATACCTTCTATAGAGATGAGTGTATTCTAAGAAAAGGAAACCACGGGTCTAGGTGGTTAGAGATGGAACTTCTTTAGATTTAACATCCATCTCATGTCCTTGCCGAGTCTTAAGGTTCTGTGAATATGAAAAAATAGAATATGCCTCTGCCAGTAACCAGTCATCCAGGTAAGCAATTATTCATTTGACTTTTTTCTTTAATATTGCTAAGAGGTGTTTTGTAAAGGCATGAGGTACTGAGGTGAAACCGCATGGAAGCTCCTGAAACTGCAGATGTTAAATTCAATAACCATGTGTCAGGGTCATGTGAGCATTGGCACCCTTGATGTCGTGCTCCTCCAGCTGTTTAGTCTACCTGTTGGCACTGTTCCAAGCTACTAGCCCCTATGCTTACCGGCATGAGGCGGGCATATAGGCCTCGCACTCTCCATTACAGCAGGTCCTGGGTCAGCATGCGTGTCTCCTAAAGGGATATAACCCTGTTCTACTCCAGCAAAGTAATAAGGGTGTTCCCTTTATAATTGGGTCCTGCCTTCTCCTCCTTGTTCAGTTGTGGAACTAGCTTGTGACAGTAAGTGTCCATTAGTGCCTTTTTGCCTTACCTTCCATCTTAAACTTGCGATTGTGAAGAAAGCGAAACCCTTTAAAGCCACGGGATTGCAAAGACTGCAGAACAAAGACGGAACCAGAATCAGAACTTCCTTTTGTATATAAGGTTCATCTAAGACTCTGGCAGAGGTGCTTGATGAATCAGGAGTTCTGAATAGACATAACGAGAGGCAATGGTTTTCTTCTCTGTAGATAATACTTGCCGCCTGCGGCACTTGCGGAATATACTGGAATATAACTGTGAATATCCAGCTCTGTGGCTTCTTTAGTCACATAAAGCTCCAGTTGCTGAAACCAAATCCTGACTGATTCCGCAATAGATTCTGCAGCATTGCCTGCTTCAGCTTAAAGGTTTTCTAGCAGCCCCTTCTGCTTTTTGATCCATGTGATCCAAGAACTGAGAGAGCATCCTCCAGAGGTATAGCTGGCCTCCTGGTTGCTCTAGCAAACAGGGGCATCAATCCTAGAGGCAGCACATAATTCCAGGAGTTCAGCTGCAACGGGGAACACCCTTTAGAGATAGAGTTTCTTCTCTGGATTGCGCCACTTTTCCATGATAAGGAGTGAAGGGAATGATGCACTGAAAAAATCCTGGGTTTTCTGACAAACCCCAGGAAGAATCACTCTGGTTTACATCTCTTATGCTCTTCTATTTCGAACACAGATCTAACAGCTGCCAACTTATTCATTTGGCTCATAGGTGCACAAAGTCCCCATTCAAGGATCCACCCAGGACACAGTAAGGCCCCAACAAGAGGCTGACAGGTAGTATCTGGTAGTAGTAGTAGTAGTAGTTTGTATCATAATATGGGGCTGGTAAATGGAAGATAACTAGTGTTAGATATCACCATTATTCAAACAGCTGTGTGAGAGTATCCAGACTTGCGCCAGTGGCCAGTAAGTAGTCAGCTCACCCAAGGCCTGTAAAGTGCCATTAATCCGCCCAAGCATTCCGTCCCCAGCACTCGGTAGTGAACTGGTCCACCAAGGACCCAACCAGGGCTTTCCAAAAAAGCTCCCCCAACCTCCCAAAGCAGTGTACAGAGTTTATTTAATGCAGAGGACTGAGGGTTAATTTAATTAAAGTTAACTTAAGGTGCAGTTAGAGGTAAAGGGGGGAAACTAAGGGGAATCTAAATCCTGGGGGCAGTGAAGATTAATCCTGTATTTATTTATAAAGGTATTGTGTCAGTGTGCTGTGAACGAGCCTCTGAATCTATGAGTTATAGTTCCTCTGTGAATCGATGAGCTGTAACCTGATCCCAGAGTCTGTGTGCCGTGCAGATGACTCACTCTAGGATTACAACTGCAGTTCATGATTCACAGACTGAACTGTTAAAAATGAATCATTCAGTCTACTGAACCGATTCATTCGGATCATTGAAAAGAATCGGATCAAAAGAATAATTTGTTCATGAACCGGACATCACTAATTCAGTCACAGTCAACTGCTGTGTATTGCCTTGCCTGCCACTACTTCAAATGCAAATCTAAAAAAAACAGCATAATGTCTAAGAGTCTCCAACCATAAAAACCTTTGTGGGCTACTACTGTACTCCAGGATGTTTGATAAAGATGTGCTATTAAATTACAGAGTGCTCATACCCACTAGTTTAACACCGCCCCCCCCCCTAGATTGATGGAGACATACTATTGGGATAATGGGATGATTGGCTGCAATGCTCATCACTATCACTAGATGTCAGTACACTTTTTATACTCATGGTAAATCAAAGTATGTTCTTTCCTGTAGCTCTTGATACTAAATTGCAATAACTAAGTTGCAAAAAGAAGCTGCAAATGTTTAACTATTCACTTGCTGAAATGTATACAGTTTTATAACGGAATCATAGTAAATTCAATAGAAATAATAGAAAAATTAGTCAAAACATTTGTAGGGCTGGATTATTGATTTAATATGGTACACGTATGTGCAAACGCCACATTTTACCTGTTTTGATTATCATCTTGAAAAAGATTCCCCTTTTCCAAATTTGATCTTCCCACACAAATTATAGATTGTTTTGAGCCAATTTATGTTTGGCAACATCCCCTGGGTATTGCAACACCATACGTATATAGTTTTTTATTTTCATCCTTTACATGTTGTTTACTTGTAGTGGTAGGGCCAAAGGAAATTAGGGCACTGTTCCCAGTGCAATATCCCTAGGCACACAGGGATCCGCAAGCAGGGCTTTATAACCCTGCATTGCTGATAGCACTATGTGCAATCAGCCAGCAGGGTCTAGACAGGCGAAGGATGAAATATTATGTTCTCTATTATGTTATAAAATAATTATACCTATATTCTTGTCAGAAACGGGTCAAATGTGTTCCTTGGCATGCGTAACCATGATATTCCACCCATAATCCCCATGTAAAAAATTATTATACCCATATTCTTGTCAGAAACAAGTGAATAGTTAAACATTTGCAGCTTCTTTTTGCAACTTAGTCGTTGCAACTTAGTATCAAGAACTACAGAAAAGAACATATTATGACCATGTTTGAGTGTGAAAAGTGTACTGACACCTAGTGACAGTGATGAGCATTGCAGCCAATCATCCCATCATCCCAATTTGCTGTTTAGTATGTCCCCAGTTTGATGTTTAATTTAAGGATATATTTTCACCTCAAGGTAGCCAAGGTCTGTGGCAACAGGTGGTAAAAATAGCACATTATCCACATAGCCAGGATGTATATTTCATACCTCTATGTTTGGTGCATCAGGCTATATTGCAGTCACTTGGTTTTAGCATATCTGTTTGCTTTAATAGATGGACTTATTAGGATAATCCTGATCCTCAAGTATCCGTAATAATCACTGGACATTAGACCAGAGAAGGCACTTTGCTGCAGATTCTGAAGGTTACAGGTTTCCATAGGTAAAGTGTACACTTTTTATTTGGTTGTCATGTAAATCTAACAGGTCTCCAAAGATGGTCAAAATGTGGCCATCCCGCAGCACTTAAGGTGTTAGGGCAATAAAACAGTAAGGTAGACTCATGCCCACCATATAAGTCAGACTCGTTGAAATGGCAACTACTGGTGTGAAAAAGAGACTTTCCGAAAGAAAAAAAAACAGTGCTAAAAAAATGGACAATAAGGATGTGTACATTTACTCCTGAAATCCAATATAGCTTTTGCTGTAATAATGATTTTGGTACCAGTTCATTAGGTCCAGCCAATTACATTTCAAAATATGTTCACCAGACTGTGTTCAAATGTTTCTTCGGTTAACCATTTTGCCCGTCCACATCACACTGACGAAGCTACTCGCCCTCCCCCGGGGTTTGATTTGACCTAACCTAAGGGCACACCGACAAAATCTATAAGTTATTCAGGAGGCGGTTACGATACCATTACTATCAACCTAAACTGGGGTCCCCACTTTGATTACTTACGTTTAATCCACCTTAACTATTGAAGGACGCGAAATATTGATCAACGCACTTTGGATTTAATGGCAGCAGATACTAATTATTACAAAATAATTCTAGTTCTGAATAGAGAAGCAACATGTAGATAAGAATGTCCGTGTGTCATTCAGAAACAAGCAGGAAATATCGTTAGTGTCTTGTGTTTAGAGCTCAGGAAGTGAGGTAAGGAAACGTCTTCGAGAGGAGACCAGGGAAACGTCTCGCAAATGTGGGTTATAGGGTCCTCCAAAAGCAATGTAAACACATTTGCGAAAGATCCCCCATGTGTTTTATGTCTGGCTAAAGAACATAATAATTACTGCAATTACACTTAGTTGTAAACGTTGTTGGGGCCGCTCTATGGGAAGGGTAAGTATGAGTGATGGGTGGTTTAGACAGGGTTTACAGATGCCCCTCCCATCCCCCCCAAAATGTAATCATATTGGTTCCTCAGGTCAAGAAAATTATGTAAAATGAGTGCCGTTTCTCAGCTGCTCCAAAAAGATTGGGTTAGTTTACAAATACTGACGTCATGAGTGGGATGTCCTTCTTGTGTCATGCTACGTTGCTCCAGAAACTTTGAAAACAATAACATATACCTGTTTTTTTGCAAGACACTTGTAGCATTGTTAGCTAAGCAGCTACATAGTTGTAGTTGGAGACATTCTGTTCACCATATAGCATGAATTGTTCAGTGGAGTGACTTGGAGCTGTCTAACACCTCTCAACTTTTCCGCTTGCCAAAGAGAGGCAATTTGTCCTAGGGGTGACAGTCCATTGAAACTTATGTGTGTAAGCCTTTTAGAAGACCATTAACCCCTTAATGACAGGACT
>JALMGF010000531.1:12500-123639 GCA_023333645.1 Sceloporus occidentalis | reverse complement strand
GGAGGCGCCCTTAGACCAGCTGGGGCCCAAAACATCTGCTTAATCTGTTTCCACGCTTGTCCCCCCCAGGCCAGGAGTACCATGTTTCTGTGAACGCCATTATTCACGCCGTTTGGCGCGGCGACAGCTCACAGAGAACCAAACCTCATAACTTATTCTTAGGACGGAAATAAAATGTCTGCCTCTCCGGCACTCACATCAGCCTCACTTTACAGCCGACCACGAGCTGGAGTACCACAGCGACCTCTGCTGAGCAACCAGAGAACGCTCTAGGAAATGACATCCCTGCCCCAAAGAGCTTACAGTCCAAGCACTTTTACCAAATACTCCATATCACACAGTACCATAGAAACCCAGAATCCGCCGGCAGATCGGCCCCCATCTAGTCCCCCGTTTCTCCTGCTGTAACGACTCAAACCATAATCAGTCGTTGGTCTCGTCTTAGATTCAGGAGCCGTATGTCTGTCCCATGCGTTTTTAATACCCTCACTGTATTACCCTCTACCACCTCTGCTGGGACACACTGCATTGCCTAGTGGTGGAACTGGACAGACTGCGTCGCTCCAGTATCAGCACCGGATACACAGCGGTACTGGATGCGGAGGGCGAGAGCTGGAGAGAGTACGTATCTCTAAGTATATGGTGTAAGAGTGTGAGGGTGTTACAGTGAGTGTGTGTAGGTGTGTAAGTGTATTATGTTGGCGTGATTGTGTGTTATTGTATGGTGTTGCAGTGTGTATGTGTGTGTGTTAGTGGATGATTTTAGAGGGCATGTGTGTTAGTATATGGCGTTGTGGTGAGTGTGTGTGGGTATTAGTCTATGATGTTAAACTGTGTGTGGGTATTAGTGTATGATGTTAGAGGGAGTGTGTGGGTATTAGTGTATGATGTTAGAGGGAGTGTGTGGGTATTAGTGTATGATGTTAGAGGGAGTGTGGGTATTAGTGTATGATGTTAGAGGGAGTGTGTGGGTATTAGTGTATGATGTTAGAGGGAGTGTGTGTGAGTATTAGTGTATGATGTTAGAGTGTGTGGGTATTAGTGTATGATGTTAGAGGGAGTGTGGGTATTAGTGTATGATGTTAGAGTGTATGTGGGTATTAGTGCATGATGTTAGAGTGTGTGTGGGTATTAGTGTATGATGTTAGAGTGTGTGGGTATTAGTGTATGATGTTAGAGGGAGTGTGGGTATTAGTGTATGATGTTAGAGTGTATGTGGGTATTAGTGCATGATGTTAGAGTGTGTGTGGGTATTAGTGTATGATGTTAGAGTGTGTGGGTATTAGTGTATGATGTTAGAGGGAGTGTGGGTATTAGTGTATGATGTTAGAGTGTATGTGGGTATTAGTGTATGATGTAAGAGTGTGTGTGGGTATTAGTGCATGATGTTAGAGTGTGTGTGGGTATTAGTGTATGATGTTAGAGTGTGTGTGGGTATTAGTGTATGATGTTAGAGTGTGTGGGTATTAGTGTATGATGTTAGAGGGAGTGTGGGTATTAGTGTATGATGTTAGAGTGTATGTGGGTATTAGTGTATGATGTAAGAGTGTGTGTGGGTATTAGTGCATGATGTTAGAGTGTGTGTGGGTATTAGTGTATGATGTTAGAGTGTGTGGGTATTAGTGTAGGGTGTTAGAGTGTGTGTGGGTATTAGTGTATGATGTTAGAGGGAGTGTGTGTGGGTATCGGTTTATGATGTTAGAGGGTGTGTTTGTGGGTATTAGTGTATGATGTTAGAGTGTGTGTGGGTATTGGTGTATGATAGTAGAGTGAGTGTGTGGGTATTAGTGTATGACGTTGGAGGGAGTGTGTGTGGGTATTGGTGTATGATGTTAGAATGAGTGTGTGTATAATATAGTGTGTTAGGGAGGATTGCGAGTATGCATGTTAGAATGCGTGTGTGTTAGTTATGGGGCACCAAACAAATACTGCCTCCAGGCGCCACTAACCCTAGGCTCCCCCCTGCACTTCATACAGCGCAGTGGTATCTGTTGGCATTACGACTCTATACCCCTGCCCCGCCACACCGGAAATAATGCATTCCTCCTGTAAACAATTTCAATGTGCGTGGGAGGAAAGGGGTTAATGTGTGACATCGCTTCCCTGCTGTGTCCTGATTGGCTGTCTCAGTGTCCCTGTGTCAGCCCATGCCTGCTCCGGAATTCCCCTGTACTGTGAGTCATCCATTAACCCCTGCATGGCCCAGGGCCACATTCTAGTGCTGCACAAAGCAGGGCTGCATCCAGCGCACAAAAGGTTAATCCCGGACTGCTTGCTCAGCCCAGAAAGAAAGAGAGAACGGAAAGGGGCAGTGGAGAGAGGGGAGGGAGAGACAGTGGGGAGAGTGAAAAGGAGGTTAGTAAGAGAGGGGGAGAGGGAGGGGTGCTTGTTTTGCTCTGTCCTACTTATGGGAAGTGCAGTAAATGCTGAGCTCAGACAGAAAGAGACAGCCAGGGTAGAGAGAGACCCCAGAGCAGAGACACTAGACAGACCCAGCCGGCTGAGGGAACTTATTAGGTGGCTAGCCAGATGGGATTTAAAGTTAGGCGGGCGGCTAGCGGGTGAGATTTGGAAGTAGTTGGACAGAGCCAGGTGAGAGTCTTACACGGACGGCTAGCCAGGTGAGAGTTGTAGTTAGACAGACAGCCAGGTGAGCGGGTAAGTGAGGGTGAATCTCCCCAGCGATGTCTCATGACACGGGCTGTGAGACCCCCGCATTTAGCAGCCCCCCACCGCACACAGTCTATGTTCTTGTTGGCTCCAGCGCTGACAGCATCCAGCTGCTCAGGTAAGATCCAGCATCGTACTCACTACTGCTCTATGTGCCACCACAGGGCAGAGGGCATGTGGACTGAATAGCTGGCTAGGTGTGTATCTACCTGTGTGTTGGGGGGGCAGTGTGGGTCTATGTGTTGGGGGGCAGTGTGTGTTGAGGCGGGAGTGTGTGTGTCAGGATGGCAGTGTGGGTCTTTGTGTTGGGGGGCCAGTGTGTGTGTGTGTGTGTCTGTCTGTGCGGGGGCAGTGTGTGTGTGCCTGTGGGGGGAGCAGTTTGTGTGCCTGTGGGGGGGGGCAGTGTGTGGCAATACCCTGGATTTGCTTAGTCATTCAGAAACACCAGAGGATAAAAACAAGTCACCTAAACATGTAGCTAATACTATCCACGCTCAGGGCCAGGGGGGTAATACTATCCACGCTCAGGGCCAGAGCGGGTAATACGCTCTAGGCTCAGGGCCAGAGGGGGTAATACGCTCCAGGCTCAGGGCCAGAGTGGGTAATACGCTCCAGGCTCAGGGCCAGAGTGGGTAATACGCTCCAGGCTCAGGGCCAGAGTGGGTAATACGCTCCAGGCTCAGGGCCAGAGGGGGTAATACGCTCCAGGCTCAGAGCCAGAGAGGGTAATACGCTTCAGGGCCAGAGGGGGTAATACGCTCCAGGCTCAGAGCCAGAGAGGGTAATACGCTTCAGGGCCAGAGGGGGTAATACGCTCCAGGCTCAGAGCCAGAGAGGGTAATACGCTTCAGGGCCAGAGGGGGTAATACTATCCACGCTCAGGGCCAGACGGGGTGATATACTCCAGACTCAGGGCCTGTGTGTGCGTGTGTGGTCTCTATGGTGCTGTCCTTCTTTGAGAAGAAACTAATCCTTCAATTATCAATGACTGATACCAGCAGAATAAAAACAGCTCACACATATTCTACATAGAACCCAGAGTCCCCCTCTATCTGCATATAGCACCCAGAGCCACTACATCTGTATATAACACTCAGCAAACCCATGTATAACACATAGGCACCTCCTCTATCTGTCTATAACACCCATGATACCCTATATCTGTACGTTACCTCCAGGGCGCTATTTGTCTGTCTGTAATCCCCCTTTTTCTGCACATTACACCCGGAACCTCCCCTTTGTCTGCACATTACACCCGGAACCTCCCCTTTGTCTGCACATTACACCCGGAACCTACCCTTTGTCTGCACATAACGCCCGGAACCTCCCCTTTTTCTGCACATAACACGTAGAACCTCCCCTTTTTTTGCACATAACACCTGGAACCTCCCCTTTTTCTGCACATTACACCTGGAACCTCCCCTTTTTCTGCACATTACACCCGGAACCTCCCCTTTGTCTGCACATAACATCCGGAACCTCCCCTTTGTCTGCACATAACGCCCGAAACCTCCCCTTTGTCTGCACATTACGCCCGGAACCTCCCCTTTTTCTGCACATTACACCTGGAACCTCCCCTTTGTCTGCACATAACCCCGGAACCTCCCCTTTGTCTGCACATAAAGCCTGGAACCTCCCCTTTGTCTGCACATAACGCATGGTGCCCCCTTTTGTCTGTATATAACACATGGGGCCCCCGTTAACACCCAGGGCCTCCCCCTTTTCTGTAAATAACACCCGGGGCCTCCCCCTTTTCTGTGAATAACACATGGGGCCCCCTTTTGTCTGTATATAACACCCGGGGCCCGTCTGTGTGATAATGACGGGTGTTACATGTGTCCTCCTTGCAGTCTGAGTCCTCTCCTCCCTGAGTCAGGGATCGTGGAAGACATTGACGTGGAGCAGGCTCTGGTTCCCAGTGAAGACCAGTTCTACCAGTTAAAGAGTCAGCCCATTCCTGCAAGGTGAGGGTCCTCCTGTACCATGGACAGACGAACAGACAGACCACCAATCCTCCGCTGCCACCTGTTACATGTCAGCCTCATGTTTGCGGAAAGTGTTTAACATGTGGGAGAGCCACGTGTAATAATATGCATGGACGTATCTAACGGAAAGCAGCCCCGTAAAGCTGTACGTTTACACTTCTCGACCCGCAAATTCCAATCATTTCCATCAGTGGCTTCCCACGGCCCAGTGCTGCCGGCCAGTCGGCACGTTGTTCTGGTGCTGCAGCAGATGGATCGCCTTGTGGCTAAAATCAGGGTGTCAGCTGGCAGAGGGGGGGCAATTACCTAGTGTTGGGGGGGGCTTTGGGAAACACTCGATTTGGATTTAGCGTGGGATTGAACTAATAGGATGTGGACAGACACGAGGACGGGTGGTGGATTGTGAATGGCTGGGTTTCAGCTAACCATGACATGGCCTTTCGCTTCCACAGTCAGAGCTCCACAGAAGCCCCTGTGGTACCCCTTCAGACTCCCGGCACCATGACATCGCGGGTCCTGCTACGCCAGCAGCTCATGAGGGCTCAAGCGCAAGAACAGGAGCGCAGGGAGCAGGAGCAGCAAGCAGCCCACATTTTGGTAGAACGCAGCCATGTCACGCCGGCCATCAGCGTCAACCCTGCCAGCCGCCCCACCCCGGCACAGGTGCCCCTGGAGGTCCTAAAGGTAAGGTATAGGGCATGAGTGCCCTCTGTAATGTACTGTGCATTCTCCACCATACACAATGCTACTTCCCACGTGGCTTCCGTCATGCAACCCCCCGCCAGCGCCATCCTGCAACCCCCCGCCAGCGCCGTACTGCACCCCCCGCGCCGTCCTGCAATCCCGCCCGCGCCATGCTGGAACCCCCCCCCCGACCCATGCCGTACTGGAACCCCCCCACCCTCACCTTCTCTCCATTGTCTTCCTCTCAGGTGCAAACTCACCTGGAAAACCCAACCAGATACCACATCCAGCAGTCCCAGCGGCAGCAGGTCAAGCAGTACCTCTCCACCACGCTGGCAGTTCACGCCTCTGCTCCAGGTGCCACCACCTCGGCCACGTCCCCCCAGCCTGAGCAGGCTCTCATCACGTCTGCCATCAGCGCCCCAAACAGCCCTCTGGCAATGCTCAAAATTGGCTCCAACTCCGAAAAAGAGGTAAGGAGGGACCAACACATGTTTTTAAGCACCAGGGGAGCCACGATGTGGCTACACAGTAACATCGGGGGTGCTTGCAGATATTGAGATTTTTTTCCCCCCTAATTTAGATTGATGATGTCATTGATGAGATCATAAGCCTAGAATCTAGCTTCAATGACGAAATGATGGGATTTGTGGACCAGAGCCACCTACCCAGCACAGTAAGTCCACAGAATTCGCAGACACACATGTCAGTGGCGGAGAGACACGTGTGTCATCTATATTAGTGGCGCAGAGATGTGTACTAGTGACCTGTACTTACCACGGAACATGCCTCTTCCTGCGCAGCTGCCTGGGAATCTCCTGGATGGTTACTGCACCCACGGGATTTCGGCTCCTACCGTGAGCAACTCCTGCCCGGCCGACCTGCCCAACATAAAGACGGAGTACACAGGTCCGTACTCAGCACCGCTCTATACTCTCCGCTAGAGCCCACGTGAGCCACAGACTCACACCCATGTCCTCCTTTTTCAGATCAAGACACCAAAGTGTTAAACAAAGAGAGACAGAAGAAGGACAACCACAACCTAAGTAAGTGAGGGCTCGGGGGCCTGACGTGGTCTGCAAAGGGCCCCTGTACAGTGACACAGACTAAGGCCCCAATCACAGCCGACCCTGTCACACAGCACCCATGTGGTCCACGCCACTGTAGGATAAACTGGCCACGGCCCCTTCCAGCATGTGACATGGTCACAGAAATCATTCAGTGTGGCTGAGGAGGTACCGCAGCCACGGAAAGTGAGCCACATCCTTGAGGTGACCTCCACCCCGGGGTTTGGGTTACTGGCCTCCGTGGTGGGAATTCCAAGGAAATCCACTGAATTTTTGGGGAAGTGGTCTTATCACCATAGCAACCGACGGAACGGTTTGTTCAGCAAGTGCACTGGACTGGTTGCTATGGTGATAAGACTACTTCACTTAACGTGTCCCCAGCAGCAGGTTTGCATCCTGTTAGCCTCAACACTGTTTGTACTTTAGCTCAAGGCCACTAACAATCTACAAAGATGGAGGGGAGCAAACCTCCCACGACAGCCCACTTTACATGAACCTTTATGTGCTGGGCATCCACGGAGCTGCAGTATGAGCTGTACCTGCCAGCTGCGGTGACTGAGGGCGCTAGAATATGATGTCATATATATCATAAATCAGAGAGACTCAACCACTCCCTGGATGGACTGTGAAGCACGGTGGTCACAGGATGGCGTGGGGTCTCCTTGTTACCCCACTGTTTATGCCCCATTCTTTACCCCCCATTCTTTATGCCCAACTGTTTACACCCCATTCTTTGTGCCCAATTGTTTACGCCCCATTCTTTGTGCCCCAGTGCCAGAAGTGAATTCCCTGCAGATGATTTCAGCATTTTCCCAAATAGAGCCTTCCAAACCGGTCGGACCGGCCCTGCGGCTAACATGGTTTTACAAGAAGTCACCTGCCTGCGCATGCCCGGCACAGAGTAGCTTGTGTTCCCCCGATGCTGGCCTGTGCTCAGTTTCAGCCGTTACTGTTTGGTGCGCCGTGTACCCTGCGCCACGCCGGCTGCTGCTGACTGAACGTCCTGCCTGGCCGGATTCCGGCTAAACACTTTTCTCCGGTTCTGCTGTTTTGGTTCCCCTCTGACTTTGTGTCAATTTAACTCGCTGGGGCATTAAACTTACTGCCCCAAGTAGGGCGTTGGACGTGTGCGCCGGTTGTCCCAGTCAAAGGAACGAATACATCCGGTGCCCCGACTGCCAGCCCTTGCAGAATGGGGGTAATGACCACATTGTGTATGACCCTCAGAGCCGCGACCCCTTCGGCCCGCGGAGCCGCGACCCCTCTGCCCGTGTAGCCGTGGCCGTACTTTTCTCAGATATTCATATAAGTCTCTTCTATCCGCAGTTGAACGTCGAAGAAGATTTAACATTAATGACAGAATAAAGGAGCTGGGGACACTAATCCCAAAATCCAGTGACCCGTAAGTGGCAAAACCCTGTCCTTCACCCCGTCACCCATCCAAACCACCTCTCCCCACCATCCACTATCAATGAGCCTGACTGCTGCTTCCCTTCTGTACCCTCTCGGCTGGTCTCACCTTCCATGTCCGGTATAACATTCCTGTGATCAGCCCCATCGCTCCCGTTTGACCCCTCTGTTTGCCCCAGGGAGGTGCGCTGGAATAAAGGAACCATCCTAAAGGCGTCTGTGGAATACATCCGGAAACTTCAAAAAGAGCAGCAGCGCGCCCGTGAAATGGAGGGCAGGCAGCGGAAGCTGGAGCACGTCAACCAGAGCCTGATGCTGCGTGTACAGGTAACACATACGTGGGTGGAGGAAACACGGGCAGCATGCGTGGCCGGGGCAAGGGAGAATGTCTAACATTTTGCCGTGTGCCCCTCTGTCTCAGGAGCTGGAGATGCAGGCTCAGATGCATGGACTCGCCACCACTCCTTCCATCGCTTCAGACGCTCCCAAGACGCAGTCCACGGCTGGAGACATGGAGAGCTTCTTCACCCAGCTGTCTCAGTCTCTCAACCCCTCGGTGTTAGAACTGGAGACATCCCACTTCTCAGACCCTCTGAGTGACCTGGTTGACAGCAGCCTGAGTTTCCACGTGAGCTTGACAGGGGACTCGGCCATTGAGGACATTCTTATGGACGATGCCCTGTCCCCAATGGGGAGAGCCGACCCTCTACTCTCCTCTGTCTCTCCTGTGGCCTCCAAAGCCAGCAGTCCACACAGTAATTTCAGCATGGAGGAAGATTCCTGACTGGGCTTT
This sequence comes from Sceloporus occidentalis, assembly GCA_023333645.1. Classification (NCBI taxonomy): domain Eukaryota; kingdom Metazoa; phylum Chordata; class Lepidosauria; order Squamata; family Phrynosomatidae; genus Sceloporus; species Sceloporus occidentalis. Next base: position 115,030 of record JALMGF010000531.1, on the reverse strand, counting down.
GAAAAGCCTAAAATAAATGGACTCGGAAATAATTCTCACCAAATCTCCTCCCGGAGATAACCTCCTGAAACCGACGAAGAAGCAGAATCCCGCCACGATGACACTAACTTCCCTCGCTGCCACGCAATGGGCTTCTCACCCAAGTGAACCCAGCTTACCCACCCGCGGACACTGCGAGTCCACCGACTCTGCGGAGGCCGAGTGGTGATGAGCAGCGAGGGCCGGAGAGGTTATTCTACGTGGCAGTAACAAAATTCTTACAAACACGGGGCACGCATCATACGATGCAACCACAGAACCAGCCATGGATGGTCTGTGCGGACACGTAGCACTGATATGTACCAGAAGGCGGTTACATACGTGGCCAAGCCCAGTTAGGTAACCAAACACTCCTTGTTATCCTTCATACGTGAACTTCCGTAACCATCAGCTGACACCTTGGCATGAATCGCGTGTGCAATGGGGCTTCCCTAAAGGGATCCTAACACGTAGCGGGAGCCACTGAACACCAAGAAAACTGGCCATTTGTAGCTCTGGGGCATAGACTTTTCCTCATGTTCACAGATGTCCCTCAGTGACACCTTTATAGGTAACACCTTCCGATGGTGGTATTTGGGGGGGGGGGGGACAGACTGAATGCCGGACAAAACTGAGACAGCAGATACAACATGGAGTCCATGAAGGAGCTGTGTGGGGAGCCAGAAATCACGGCAGTTACATGTTAACGAGAAAGAGTCATGTGTGACATGCAGTGGTCCTGGGTACACGGCGTGCAGGTTCACTCATGTAGCTTTACCTCTTGATACATTTACAAGGAACATGTCATTCATGATATCTCACTCCTGCCCCAGGCAGAGCCCAATGAAGACTCCTGCCCCGGGCTGCTAGATACGTGATGCCCATCTGGACAGGCTGGGTCCAGCACTGCACATGGAAACACTCCTTACATCTCCATCTGTATGCAGCTTGTTGACCAGTCGGGAGGTCAGGACTAACGCTACTTACGCTACGCCAGGGCATCTTTTGGGCTCATAGGGCGCGAGCCACCTGTAGTTGAAATGGACACAATGCACGATCTGTATGACTCCATTCCCCCGGCCGGTTTATATCAATACTGCAAAATAAAACAAAGCGTAACAACACTAAACCCCCTGACTTGCGTGTTACAAGCGTGTTACATGTACAGACAGATCTGCAATTGCCGTCCCTTGCAGCACGTTGATTGTGACCGAAGAGGGGTTTGGGCAGGTGATGCGGGAATCACGAGGACAAATGTTTTTATTTTTGGGGCAGATTTGGTGAATGTTGGGGCAGAACAGACATGTTGGGGGGGGCAGGCCTCACCCCATCTCTTCACACTTAAGGTTTATGTTTTTCTATTACTTGTAACGCTAATCCTTTAAATAAATCGCTTTATATTGTCTATAAAATGCCGTCATTTTCTTTGCACCAGGACAGAGACTTGCCCCAAAGAAGGGCAGAAATATGATGATAGCCAATAACGCCATTAAAACCGGCATCCAATCCCCTGCCCAGCACAGCCGGTCAAGTCGATACGGCCCGTACCCTCTTCATACGCCCCAAGAATCTGACCCAAGGGTCCCAAATCTTTGGTAAGCAGCGGAGTCTCAGCCGCCCAATCAGAGGGCCGAGCTTTTACCCTTGCCCCAGAGGACCATGCGTTTACACCTGCCCCACAGAGCCGAGCTTTTACCCCTGCCCCACACAGCCGAGCTTTTACACCTGCCTCCCGGGTTACATCCACAGGTAATGCCCCTGGCGTCCTGCAGAGGGCAGCATATCTGGGCTGAGCCGGTTCTCCAGGCTCCGTTCTACTGTCCAGCCGGTGTAGTCTCTATGATCCCGAGTTGCGTTCGGATCTGCTCTGGCCCTGGTTGCGCTTTCTATGGTCTGTTGCGGGCGGTACCCTTGCGCGGTGCTGCAGGAGGGGGGTTTGGCTAAGCGCTGTAGGTGCAGAGATTTGTCCGGTTTCCCCTCCCGGCGAAGGGATGATGGCGCAGGCTCTGTCCGAAGAGGAGTTCCAGCGGATGCAGGTGAGAGAGAGCGGCGGGGAGTGACGTCATCAGCTGTCACTTGGTGTTGATGCCATACTGGAACTGCGTGACGTGAATGCTCATTAGAGAGTTCTGCATCTCCTGGGGGAACATGGTGATATTCTGCCTTTGCAGGGGTGTGTGATGATGGCCTTCTCCTCCGAGGGAATACTTGGCAATGCCCTGCCCTTCCATGGGGATACCTAAGGAACTCTGCCCCCTCATCAAAGAGTACCTGTCTCTGCCCCTCCCCTTGGAAGAGAGTACCTGTCTATGCTCTGCCCCTCATCACAGAGTACCTGTCTATGCTCTGCCCCTCCCCTCCGCTGAGAGTACCTGTCTATGCTCTGCCCCTCCCCTCGGCAGATAGTACCCTCCGGAACCCCTGTTGATGATGTCATAGGGTGATGTCAGGGGATGCGCTGTATGTTATGACTGCGGCTTCCACTTTATTCATCGTGTTTTTCTTTGTGTTTCAGGCTCAGCTCCTTGAACTCCGGACGCAGAACTACCAGCTGTCAGACAGCCTGCGCAAGAACAGCCAGGGTGTGTGAGATACCCCACCTCCCATCTATATAATTACATATTATCTCATACCCCGCGCCCGTCTATATTATTATATATTATCTCATACCATGCGCCCGTCACCCGTCCATATTATTATATATTATCTTGTACCTTACACCCGCCTCCTCTCTATATTATTATATATTATCTCGTACCCCGCGCCTACCTCCCGTCTATATTATTATATATTATCTAGAACCCGCGCCTGCCTCCCTTCTATATTATTATATATTATCTCGTACCCCGCGCCTGCCTCCCTTCTATATTATTATATATTATCTTGTACTCCACGCCTGCCACCCGTCTATATTGTTATTATATATTATCTCGTACCCCGCGCCTACCTCCCGTCTATATTATTATATATGATCTTGTACCCCGCCTCCCTTCTATATTATTATATATTATCTTGTACCCCGCGCCTGCCTTCTTTCTATATTATTATATATTATCTTGTACCCCGCGCCTGCCTCCCGTCTATATTATTATTATTATATATTATCTCGTACCCCGCGCCTGCCTCCTGTTTATATTATTATATATGATCTCGTACCCCACGCCTGCCTCCCCTCTATATTATTATTATATATTATCTCGTACCCCGCGCCTGCCTCCTGTTTATATTATTATATATTATCTCGTACCCCGCGCCTGCCTCCTGTTTATATTATTATATATGATCTCGTACCCCGCACCTGCCTCCCCTCTATATTATTATATATAATCTCGTACCCCGCGCCTGCCTCCTGTTTATATAATTATCTATATATATTTATATAATCATACCCCACGTGCTCTTCTCTGCTCCCGCTCCCATTGCCCGTGTTCCTCTGTAAGTCTGCTGCCTTTTTCTCTGCAGAGCTTTCGTCTCTCCGCCAGAAACAGACCTCGCTGGAGCGAGACTTTGCAAAAGCTCAGAAGGTAAAGGCCACGCGCTCTCACAGCGTTCGCCCCACGTGTAACAAGGCAGGAAATCTGCCCCTCCATCACCTTATTTCTCTCTCTGTGGCTGTCCCAGTGTCGTAGGGCACGCCTCACCACTCGTTTACCCGCTTCTTCTTTCTTTTGTAGGCACTGAGCAAAAGCAAGAAGGCCCAGGTGAGATAAAGGGCCCCAGTACCTGAATTTTAACCCACTGTGTGCTGATGGAGCCACAGACTTGTTTATATTTTCTGTATATTTTTCTTTTGGCTTGAAGTCTGTGCAGGGGAATGTAGGCCGGCTGTGCTCCTATGCAGCCAGGTGGGACCCATGGGGTTTGGCTCCTCCCATGCATTATGTGGGGGCCCTGGGTCTGGCCCCTCCCACATTGATGGGTGGTGCCCCGGGTCTGGCTACTCCCACGGGGATGGGAGTCACGCCAGGTCTGGCTCCTCCTACATGGGTGGAACTCCATGTATGGCTCCTCCCATGCTGATGGGTGGTACCACGGGTTTGGCTCCTCCCATGCGGATGTGTGATGGCCCAGGTCTGGCTGCTCCCATGCAGATGGTTGGTGCCCGGGTCTGGCTCCTCCCACAGGGATGGAATGGAGAAGGGTGCAGTTTTTACTCTGTTCCCCATTGGCTGTAGTCTCCTGCTCTGAGGGACCTCGTCAGGCCCTCTCCTTTTGCCCTCCCCCTGTTCTTTTTTTCTGCCCCATGCAGGAGGTGGAGGCTTTGCTGGGTGAGAATGAGATGCTGCAGGGGAAGCTTCACAGTCAGGAGGATGATTTCCGCCTCCAGAACAGCACGTTGATGCAGGAGCTGTCCAAGGTACTGGCCTGTGGCCGCCTGCAGGGGACGCTGCCTTGCAGGGTTGGTGGTATATTCATGGTTGTTTGCTCTTAGCTCTGCTCCCAGATTGAGCAGCTAGAAAGAGAAAACATGCAGCTGAAGGAAGGTGGCCCGTCCCTGGCCCCGGGGGCCACAGACGAAGAGCTAAGAAGGCTACAAGCAGAGAACACGGCTCTGCAGAAAACCATCTCAGGTGAGGAACGCTCCGCTGGAATCTGTGTTTTTGGGTGTCCGTCTACTATCTCTGCTCTCTGTCTGTCGGTCCCTCTGATGCATCTGCAGACCGTCTCTCTGGATATTGACAGCTTATCTCTCTGTTTTTAGCTCTGAGTGAGCGCCGCGATAAGGAAACGTCTTCCCTCAAGAGTCAGGAATTACAGGCCAATGGTCACCTCGGGGCACAAAACAGTGCTGAGACTTTGCCACTGCCAGGGGCAGATGGACTCACTGGGCAGGTAATACAAACTGCATGCCGAGCTCTCTGTGTGTCCCCACCAAAGCTCCTTATTCCTACGATCGGATACGTACAGACTGGCCGGGATTATTCTCAGAATCGGATAAAAATATAGGTTTTCCACAACCCTAGTTTTCCCCCAGTTGTAGTTTTTGCCCTACTGTTTTCAGGCCGCTGCATATTAGCCATTGAGAGTCCTCGCTCTGTTATCTGATCCCCAATCTACTCAACAAACACACTGCCTCCTTATAATACTGCCTGTGGGTAACAATAGAATGGCTCTGTCTTAACCACCCAGATGGACTCTTAAGACTTAATTAGCATTTCCATAAAGCGTCAGTGGCAATGGCGGCTCCAGGTCTGCAGATAAAGGGAGTTTATTATTATTTATTGTGTTATATAGCGCCATCAAATTCTGTAGCGCTGTACAATAGGTAGACAGGACATAAGTAGTATATAACAAAATTGACTAACAGAGACAACAGGTGAGGAGGGCCCTGAGCACAGGAGCTTACAGTCTAGAGGGAGTTGGGTGTATTACACAATAGGTAAAAGTGCCGTTGTTAGGGATAGACCAGCCAGACGAGTAAAAGTATCGCAGGAGAGGGACTAGGAAAGGTGAGCTATGGGAGTATGGGAGGGCGTTAGTGTGCTATGTTGTATGGGAGGAAAGGGGTTAATGTGCTATGTTGTAAGCATCCTTAAAGAAGTGGGTCTTGAGGGATTTTTTGAAGGAATAAAGGCAGGGGGAGAGCCGGATAGACAGGGGAGAGAGACGGATAGACAGGGGAGAGCGTTCCAGAGGATAGGGGCAGCCCTGGAGAAATCTTGTAAGCGGGCATGAGAGCGAGAAATCAGAGGAGAGGATAGAAGGAGATCATCGGATGAGCGGAGAGAGCAGTGAGGAGGGTATTTAGAGATGAGGGAGTAGATGTGGGGGGGGGTCGCTGTGAAGTGCTTTGAAAGTAAGAGTGAGAATTTTGAAATGAATCCTGAAGTGCACAGGCAGCCAGTGAAGAGACGGACAGAGGGCAGAGACGGACAGAGGGCAGAGACGGACAGAGGGCAGAGACGGACAGAGGGCAGAGACGGACAGAGGGCAGAGACGGACAGAGGGCAGAGACGGACAGAGGGCAGAGACGTTAGTAAAGCGATGGGAGAGGAAGATAAGTCTGGCGGCAGCATTCATGGCGGATTGTAGAGGGGTGAGACGGTTAAGAGGGAGACCGGCTAAGACAGAGTTACAGTAATCAAGACGGGAGATGATCAGGGCATGGACGAGAGCCTTAGTGGCACGCTGTGTTAGGAAGGGACGGATGCGGGCGATGTTCTTAAGATGAAGGCGACAGTTTTTAGAGACAGACTGAATGTAGGGGGTGAACGAAAGGTCGGAGTCAAGGGTGACACCAGGACAGCGTGCATGAGTAGACGGGGAGATGATGGCGCCATTAACAAGGGAATTGATGGGGGAATCTTAGCATTGGAGGGAGGGAAGATGAGGAGTTCAGTTTTGGAGAGGTTGAGTTTCAAGAAACGTGCAGACATCCAGGTAGAGACAGAGGCGAGACAGTTAGATACACGATCTAAGACAGAGGGAGAGAGATCAGGGGAGGATAGATAGATCTGGGTGTCATCAGCATACAGATGGTATTAAAAGCCAAACGATGATACCAGTTTGCCAAGGGAGGAATTGTAAAGAGAGAACAGAAGGGGTCCTAAAACTGAGCCTTGGGATCCCCGACTGAGGGAGGGGAAGCGTTACTGGAGACAGAGACACTGAAGGTACGATCAGAGAGGTAGGAAGTGAGCCATGAGAGAGCAGTATCACGGAGGCCAAAATGAGATAAAACTAGGTTTCTGTCATCGCGACCGACATTATTACTGTATACAGCGCTGGGGGGTTATATTACTGTATACAGCGCTGGGGGTTATATTACTGTATACAGCGCTGGGGGTTTATATTACTGTATACAGCGCTGGGGGTTATATTACTGTATACAGCGCTGGGGGGTTATATTACTGTATACAGCGCTGGGGGTTATATTACTGTATACAGCGCTGGGGGTTTATATTACTGTATACAGCGCTGGGGGTTATATTACTGTATACAGCGCTGGGGGTTATATTACTGTATACAGCGCTGGGGGTTATATTACTGTATACAGCGCTGGGGGTTATATTACTGTATACAGCGCTGGGGGTTATATTACTGTATACAGCGCTGGGGGTTATATTACTGTATACAGCGCTGGGGGTTATATTACTGTATACAGCGCTGGGGGTTATATTACTGTATACAGCGCTGGGGGTTATATTACTGTATACAGTGCTGGGGGTTATATTACTGTATACAGCACTGGGGGGTTATATTACTGTATACAGCGCTGGGGGGGTTATATTACTGTATACAGCGCTGGGGGTTATATTACTGTATACAGTGCTGGGGGTTATATTACTGTATACAGCGCTGGGGGTTATATTACTGTATACAGCGCTGGGGGTTATATTACTGTATACAGCGCTGGGGGGTTATATTACTGTATACAGCGCTGGGGGGTATTACTGTATACAGCGCTGGGGGTTATATTACTGTATACAGCGCTGGGGGTTATATTACTGTATATAGTGTTGCGGGTTATATTACTGTATACAGCGCTTGGGGGGGATATATTACTGTATACAGCGCTGGGGGTTATATTACTGTATACAGCGCTGGGGGTTATATTACTGTATACAGCGCTGGGGGTTATATTACTGTATATAGTGTTGGGGGTTATATTACTGTATACAGCGCTGGGGGTTATATTACTGTATACAGCGCTGGGGGTTATATTACTGTATACAGCGCTGGGGGTTATATTACTGTATACAGCGCTGGGGGTTTATATTACTGTATACAGCGCTGGGGGTTATATTACTGTATACAGCGCTGGGGGTTATATTACTGTATACAGCGCTGGGGGTTATATTACTGTATACAGCGCTGGGGGTTATATTACTGTATATAGTGTTGGGGGTTATATTACTGTATACAGCGCTGGGGGTTATATTACTGTATACAGCGCTGGGGGTTATATTACTGTATACAGCGCTGGGGGTTATATTACTGTATACAGCGCTGGGGGTTATATTACTGTATACAGCGCTGGGGGTTATATTACTGTATACAGTGCTGGGGGTTATATTACTGTATACAGCACTGGGGGGTTATATTACTGTATACAGCGCTGGGGGGGTTATATTACTGTATACAGCGCTGGGGGTTATATTACTGTATACAGTGCTGGGGGTTATATTACTGTATACAGCGCTGGGGGTTATATTACTGTATACAGTGCTGGGGGTTATATTACTGTATACAGCGCTGGGGGGTTATATTACTGTATACAGCGCTGGGGGGTATTACTGTATACAGCGCTGGGGGTTATATTACTGTATACAGCGCTGGGGGTTATATTACTGTATATAGTGTTGCGGGTTATATTACTGTATACAGCGCTTGGGGGGGATATATTACTGTATACAGCGCTGGGGGTTATATTACTGTATACAGCGCTGGGGGTTATATTACTGTATACAGCACTGGGGGATTATATTACTGTATACAGCGCTGGGGGTTATATTACTGTATATAGTGTTTGGGGTTATATTACTGTATACAGCGCTGGGGGTTATATTACTGTATACAGCGCTGGGGGTTATATTACTGTATATAGTGTTGGGGGTTATATTACTGTATACAGCGCTGGGGGTTATATTACTGTATACAGCGCTGGGGGTTATATTACTGTATACAGCGCTGGGGGGTTATATTACTGTATACAGCGCTGGGGGGTTATATTACTGTATACAGCGCTGGGGGTTATATTACTGTATACAGCGCTGGGGGTTATATTACTGTATACAGCGCTGGGGGTTATATTACTGTATATAGTGTTGCGGGTTATATTACTGTATACAGCGCTTGGGGGGGATATATTACTGTATACAGCGCTGGGGGTTATATTACTGTATATAGTGTTGGGGGTTATATTACTGTATACAGCACTGGGGGGTTATATTACTGTATACAGCGCTGGGGGTTATATTACTGTATACAGCACTGGGGGATTATATTACTGTATACAGCGCTGGGGGTTATATTACTGTATATAGTGTTTGGGGTTATATTACTGTATACAGCGCTGGGGGTTATATTACTGTATACAGCGCTGGGGGTTATATTACTGTATATAGTGTTGGGGGTTATATTACTGTATACAGCGCTGGGGGGTTATATTACTGTATACAGCGCTGGGGGTTATATTACTGTATACAGCGCTGGGGGGTTATATTACTGTATACAGCGCTGGGGGTTATATTACTGTATACAGCGCTGGGGGTTATATTACTGTATACAGCGCTGGGGGTTATATTACTGTATACAGCGCTGGGGGTTATATTACTGTATACAGCGCTGGGGGTTATATTACTGTATACAGCGCTGGGGGGTTATATTACTGTATACAGCGCTGGGGGTTATATTACTGTATACAGCGCTGGGGGTTATATTACTGTATACAGCGCTGGGGGTTATATTACTGTATATAGTGTTGGGGGTTATATTACTGTATACAGCGCTGGGGGTTATATTACTGTATACAGCGCTGGGGGTTATATTACTGTATATAGTGTTGGGGGTTATATTACTGTATACAGCGCTGGGGGTCATTACTGTATTGGACTTATACTGTCTGTTTTGCAGGAATCATCATGCTGGCCGCCTGGTGTCGAAAATTTACAAGGTGAGTGCGGGTTCCACATTCATGCCCCTGATATTAATGTACAGCACTGGGGGTATATTATTGTATACAGTGCCGGGGGTATATGATCGGATACAGCACGGGGAGGTATATTAATGTATATTAATGTATACAGCGCGGGGGGGTATATTAATGTATACAGCGCGGGGGGAGTATATTAATGTATACAGCGCGGGGGGAGTATATTAATGTATACAGCGCGGGGGGGGTATTATCTGTCGCTGAATCACTTCCTGTTTTATGTAGGAATGACACTGAAATTAGAGGCAGAAACGGAAGAGAAGCAGCTTTTACGAGAGCAGATAACCGCCCAGCAGGTGAGGGCTGCGCTCCGAGACCCCGTATCTCCCACCTGTCTGAGCAGGACTGAGCTGGCTCTGCCCAGCTACCCCGAGCCATTTACCCCCTGCCCTGTTACCCCCTGCCCTGTTACCCCCTGCCCTGTTACCCCCTGCCCTGTTACCTCCTGCCCTGTTACCCCCTGCCCTGTTACCCCGAGCCAGTTACCCCCTGCCCTGTTACCCCCTGCCCTGTTACCCCCTGCCCTGTTACCCCCTGCCCTGTTACCCCCTGCCCTGTTACCCCCTGCCCTGTTACCCCGAGCCAGTTACCCCCTGCCCTGTTACCCCCTGCCCTGTTACCCCGAGCCATTTACCCCCTGCCCTGTTACCCCCTGCCCTGTTACCTCCAGCTTCTGAGGCTAACATTTTATTTGGTTCTGAACAGGGGAAAATTTCTGTGCTACAGGAGGAGCAGATAAAGGTACGTCCCATGTGACGTGTGTGTGCGTGCGTGTGACATGTGTGTGTGTGCAGCGTGTGACGTGTGTGTGCAGCGTGTGACATGTGTGTGTGCAGCGTGTGACGTGTGTGTGTGCAGCATGTGACGTGTGCGTGCGTGTGCAGCGTGCGTGTGACGTGTGTGTGTGCAGCGTGTGACGTGTGTGTGCAGCGTGTGACGTGTGTGTGTGCAGCGTGTGACGTGTGTGTGCGTGTGTGTGTGTAGCGTGTGACGTGAGTGTGCAGCGCATATGGCTGGCCTTGTATGTAGATATTTTAAGCTTTTCTTGTTCTCCTTTCAGATTGCTGAAAAATTAAAGAAGAAGCATGATAGGTCTGTGTAACGGCATCGCTGCTCCCCATTCACCACCCCTTTACCCTCCCCTCCTGTATATCTCTCTCCTCACCCTCTCCCCTCCTGTATATCTCTCTCCTCATCCTCTCCCCTCCTGTATATCTCTCTCTTTACCCTCTCCCCTCCTGTATATCTCTCTCCTCATCCTCTCCCCTCCTGTATATCTCTCTTTTTTCCCTCTCCCCTCCTGTATATCTCTCTCCCCACCCTCTCCCCTCCTGTATTTCTCTCTCCTCACCCTCTCCCCTCCTGTATATCTCTCTCTCTCTCTCTCTCCTCACCCTCTCCCCTCCTGTATATCTCTCTCCTCACCCTCTCCCCTCCTGTATATCTCTCTCCTCACCCTCTCCCCTCCTGTATATCTCTCCCCTCACCCTCTCCCCTCCTGAACATCTCTCTCCTCGCCCTCCCCCCTCCTGTATATCTCTCTCCCCACCCTCTCCCCTCCTGTATATCTCTCTCCCCACCCTCTCCCCTCCTGTATATCTCTCTCCTCACCCTCTCCCCTCCTGTATATCTCTCTCCTCACCCTCTCCCCTCCTGTATATCTCTCTCCTCACCCTCTCTCTCTCTCCTGTATATCTCTCTCCTCACCCTCTCCCCTTCTGTATATCTCTCTCCTCACCCTCTCCCCTCCTGTATATCTCTCTCCTCACCCTCTCCCCTCCTGTATATCTCTCTCCTCACCCTCTCCCCTTCTATATATATCTCTCCTCACCCTCTCCCTGTTTATTCTCTCTCCCCTGAGATTGAGTCCATGGTCTGTCCTGACACTTTGTATGTTTATCCTGCGCATGTTGCAGCTACCTGCGGCTACAGACAGACAAAGAGGCTTTGTACAACGACAGCAGGTAAGACATGACGTGTCTGTGTATGTTCACCAGTGACACCCCAAGCCCTGTCTGTCCAGTGATATACTGAGCCCTGTCTGTCTGCCCCGTTGGCACACTGAGCCCTGTCTGGACAGTCAGCATTGGCACGCTGAGCCCTATTTGCCCCGGTGGCCCGCTGAGCCCTGCCTCTCTGCCCCGTTGGCATGAACACTCTGAGCTGTGTTGTCTTATCTTGCTTTTTATTTTTTTTATGTGTTTACAAGAACTAAAATTGAAGAAATTCAGCAGAAGAAAGAGAGCGAAATAAAAGCTCTGAACTTAAAGAATCAAAAGATGCAGCAGGAGCTACAGACAGCCTATCAGGTCAGGGGCTCTTTGTGGGTATAAGAGCCGCGGGCACATGAGCCGGTCAGGGGGTCTCTGGGGTATAAGAGCCTCGGGCACCCGAGCCGGTCAGGGGGTCTCTGGGGATAAGAGCCGCGGGCACCCGAGCCGGTCAGGGGGTCTCTGGGGTATAAGAGCCGCTGGCACCCGAGCCGGTCAGGGGGTCTCTGGGGTATAAGAGCCTCGGGCACCCGAGCCGGTCAGGGGGTCTCTGGGGATAAGAGCCGCGGGCACCCGAGCCGGTCAGGGGGTCTCTGGGGTATAAGAGCCGCTGGCACCCGAGCCGGTCAGGGGGTCTCTGGGGTATAAGAGCCGCGGGCACCCGAGCCGGTCAGGGGGTCTCTGGGGTATAAGAGCTGCGGGCACGCGAGCCGGCCAGGGGGTCTCTGGGGTATAAGTGATCTGTGATAATGGTGGCCGGTTCCTGTCATTTGGTGTCTCTACAGAGCTGTACCGAGCTGAGGGAACAACTTCAGAGCCTGAAACAGGAGCATGAAAGGACTCTCCAAGGACTGCAGCAACAGGTAATTACCCCCTTTGCCGCCACTCCTCGCTCCTGCCCCGGACACTCACCTTACATTCATGCCTTTAGTTGCTGAACTCTTCTGCTTGTCTCTCTCGCCTATGTCTGTGGCCGTGTTTGGGGGCAGGTGGCATGGCGGAGCGCGGAGAGCCAGGAGCAGGTGGAGTCCGTTCTGTCTGAGAACAGTGCCCTGCGCACCAGCCTAGCTGCCCTGGAGCAGGTACTTAGCCACCTGGAGGGCACAGCTGGGGCAGTTTAACCCAGTGCCTGCAGAGTCTGATCCCTCCATTAGCGGGCGCAGCAGGGTATAGAATAGTTCTAATGGTTTTATTGTACTGATTAATCCCCGGCCAGACCCTCTGTGGGGATTTGGCTTCATCCAGGACCCCGTTTGAGAGTCGCCTGCGCCGGGAAATTTCTTTCCATCTCGTCCAATTTCCAAAACGCTGTCACTGGAATCCTTTAAATGATTCCATAGCGCCGGGTCCGGCTTGTGTCGGGACGGTGATTGTGCCCGTGCGCCTCGTTTAACGGATTATCCCCCACACTGTCTGATACGTCAATCTTTGGCATACACAGATCCAGACGTCACGGACTCAGGAGCTCGGTCTGCTGCGGGAACAGAGCGCGTCCCTCGCCGAAGAGCTCCAGGAGCTACGCAGAGACAACGAAGCGCTACAGACTCGGATAGAGGATCTGAACACGCAGCTACAGGTGTGATCCCGGCGGCCCCGGCACTCGCTTTCCATCATGGTGGGGAAAAGCTGTAGTCTAAGACGCTGCGTTTTTCTTAGCCGTCCATTTTTTTTTCTTTAGAGGCCGGTAAGGATCTCTCGCCCCGTCTCGTTACTCGCGACTCTGTTCTCTTTCTTTGCAGGAGTCTTTCCGAGCAAACGCTCGGCTGGTAGAGCAGATTCAGGATCAGACGCAGGACATTCGGCGCCTACAGCAGGACCTAGAGGAAGCTCGTAAGGTAGCGCATGCTTTGATTTCAGTTGCCCTCCAGATCCAGTGACCCGGCGACCGACTCGTTCCCCTGTCCCTTGCAGAGTGCTGACAAGAGAAAAGCCATGCTGGATGAGATGGCTATTGAGATGTTGCAGGAGAAGACTCAGCACAAGGACGAGGTGGGAAACATTAAGCTTCAGCATGAGAAGGAGGTGCTGAGTATCAGAGCCAAGTATGAGAAGGAGCTCCGGGAGCTCCATGAAGAAAAGAACCGAGGAGAGGAAGCGCTACGGGCACAACTGCGTGACGAGAAGGTGAGAGGTCCCGGCTACGGCCACCATCCTAAAATCGAATGGGAGCTCGTTCTTTCCTGTAACATCCCAAAACCATGTATTAAAGTCAGAAGTTCACTAAATACCAGGACTGAGATATCCACCCCAAGCAGGGGCCGCAGCCCAACTTCCCGCTGAGCGCTTGTGACCCTATTTTGGGTTTGTTGTGGATAAAAATGGCTGCTTGAGCCAGGACAGAGTGACAGTCACTGTGATTATGGGCCTTGTTTAATTAAACCTACGCAGTATCCCCTTTAGACAATTAGCGGGGATGTAAGTAACGCGAGTATCGCTACCCGTGTGTGTTGCAGGCCCGGAGCCGGGAGCTGGAGGGTCTCCAGCAGACAGCCGAGGAGCTGCGCTTACAGATCCAGTCACTCGAGGGAACCAAGGGATGGTTTGAGAGGCGACTGAAGGAAGCAGAGGTATGTGCAAGCGGTGCTGCTGGGGTATGTGCGAGTGGCGATGTCGGGGGGGGCAGAGGTGCGTGCGAGTGGCGATGTCGGAGGGGCAGAGGTGCGTGCGAGTGGCGATGTCGGGGGGGCAGAGGTGCGTGCGAGTGGCGATGTCGGGGGGGCAGAGGTGCGTGCGAGTGGCGATGTCGGGGGGGGCAGAGGTGCGTGCGAGTGGCGATGTCGGGGGGGCAGAGGTGCGTGCGAGTGGCGATGTCGGGGGGGCAGAGGTGCGTGCGAGTGGCGATGTCGGGGGGGGCAGAGGTGCGTGCGAGTGGCGATGTCGGGGGGGCAGAGGTGCATGCGAGTGGCGATGTCGGGGGGCAGAGGTGCGTGCGAGTGGCGATGTCGGGGGGGCAGAGGTGCGTGCGAGTGGCGATGTCGGGGGGGCAGAGGTGCGTGCGAGTGGCGATGTCGGGGGGGGGCAGAGGTGCGTGCGAGTGGCGATGTCGGGGGGGCAGAGGTGCCTGCGAGTGGCGATGTCAGGGGGGGCAGAGGTGCGTGCGAGTGGCGATGTCGGGGGGGCAGAGGTGCGTGCGAGTGGCGATGTCGGGGGGGGCAGAGGTGCGTGCGAGTGGCGATGTCGGGGGGGGGCAGAGGTGCGTGCGAGTGGCGATGTCGGGGGGGCAGAGGTGCGTGCGAGTGGCGATGTCGGGGGGGCAGAGGTGCGTGCGAGTGGCGATGTCGGGGGGGGCAGAGGTGCGTGCGAGTGGCGATGTCGGGGGGGCAGAGGTGCGTGCGAGTGGCGATGTCGGGGGGGGCAGAGGTGCGTGCGAGTGGCGATGTCGGGGGGGCAGAGGTGCGTGCGAGTGGCGATGTCGGGGGGGGCAGAGGTGCGTGCGAGTGGCGATGTCGGGGGGGGGCAGAGGTGCGTGCGAGTGGCGATGTCGGGGGGGGGCAGAGGTGCGTGCGAGTGGCGATGTCGGGGGGGGGGCAGAGGTGCGTGCGAGTGGGGCGGCGGGGGCAGAGGTGCGTGCGTGCGAGCGGGGCGGCGGGGGCAGAGGTGCGTGCGAGCAGGGCGGCGGGGGGTAGAGGCGCATGCGTGTGAGCAGGGGCAGAGGCGTGTGAGCGGGGTGGCGGGGGGCAGAGGTACCTACATCTTTCACAGAGGCGTAACCATGTTTCTGCAGGAAACCATCGAGAAGAACGAGCTGCGGCACCAGGAAGATGTGGCCGGACTCCGAGCCGAGCACACGGAGGACCTCAATGTAAGTCAAGGGCTGGAAAGCCTGGCTCTGTGCGGCGTAATCACTTATATCAGATATTCTGCCTCATTATACACAGGAGGGGTATATCAGATATTCTGCCTCATTATACACAGGAGGGGTATATCAGATATTCTGCCTCATTATACACCAGGAGGGGTATATCAGATATTCTGCCTCATTATACACAGGAGGGGTATTAGATATTCTGCCTCATTATGTGAGGTTAGGGTAAGGTTTTCCTCCTGCTGGGGTCACCGGGGGGTTTCTCTGATGACCGTTTCTTTTGAATATCAGTTAAAGAGCCAGGAGCTGAATCAGATGAGAGGAGAGCTGGAAGCTTTTACACAAGAGAGAGCAGATCTCCAGCTAACCATAGACCTTCTGAGACAGGTACATCCTGAGCAGCATTCATTCTGATTCAAACCCTAATTCCCTGCGTTTAGCAGCCAAGTTCCCTATTGCCTCTGTAATGCGGGTCACCGGCCGGGCCGCCTCCGGCCCTTCTGTTGCCGGCCATGTTTCCCGCTCATTTTTTTGGTGAGACCGGGGGCCACGTTACCCGACCCACTGTCATCGCGTTCCGCAGCTTTTCTAATATTCTGTATTCCTGCAGGAAGTGAAAGATACCGCGGATGGACAGCGAATTCTGGAGAAAAAAGGGAGCGCAGCGGTAAGTTACGTTACCTAATCATAGACGTATTTAACACTCCTAATACACGGCCCCCGGGATACATACTCCTCTCCTAATACACGGCCCCCGGGATACATACCCCTCTCCTAATACAGGGCCCCCCGGGATACATACCCCTCACCCTCTCCTAATACACAGACCCCAGGACAAGGACCCCTCACCCGCTCTTAATACAGAGATGGGTTTTGTGTCTGTTGCAGCTGAAGGATCTAAAGAGACAGCTTCACCTGGAACGGAAACGCGCAGACAAGCTGCAGGAACGTTTGCAGGACATTCTCACCAACAGCAAAACCCGGAGCGGTGAGTGACAGCCTGACCTGGGCGCGCTTCATTGATCTGGTTGGCAGAGAGTCATGGGATTTGTAGTCCAGTGTAGGCTCCCATGTCAGTAACCGAGTAACAGGCGGAGTGGAGACGTTGTCGAGCGTGTCGTGGCCGGCAGGACTAGCTTCACTCGGGGACCCTGTTTGTATCTGGTAGTAAAAGCCACAAGAGCCCCAGGAGGTGAACACCGCGGGTTGCCCGTGTCGCCCCGTGTCCACCGCGGATGTGGTCTCTCCGTGTGCTTTGTGTACTGTGCGCTACTGTGAGGTGGGGGATTCGTGGCCGCCATCTCCTTCGTGGCCTGCGGGGGGCAGCGTAGGCAGCTGATCAGTGTCTGTAAGGAGGTTGGTTATTGGGGAAGGGCTGGAGGCATCTGGCTTTTGGAGAAATCGTGGACGTGGGTTAGGGTTAGACGAGCTGTTTAATGGCTGCTTTTCTCCACCGGTCTGACCTCTGTCTGGCTGTTTGCTGCATTGCCCTCCAGAGTGAGGGTTTTTGGCTCGTGGCGCATCCTGTGGGTGGCAGCGCCCAGGTGGGGAGGAGGGACACGCTCTCATCCCACGATTCTGCAGACAGAGCCTCCCTGCCGTCCATCCTGCTTCCCCCTACTCCCACCGGAGGCATTAAGCATCCACTCTCAGCAGGGTATTAATATTTAATGGCTGCAATGACTCTTATAAAACTAAGAAAGTGCTGATCACCGGTAAGCGTGGGCGGCCTGCGATCCACATCATCTCACAGCGAGCCGTGGGTTAATCCTGTGTGTCGTGTCTCTATATATATATATATACGTTACACTGTATATAGTACCCCCTCCCAGGGGCGGAGCCTGTATATAGGTTACACTGTATATAGTACCCCCTCCCAGGGGCGGAGCCTGTATATACGTTACACTGTATATAGTACCCCCTCTCAGGGGCGGAGCCTGTATATATGTTACACTGTATATAGTACCCTCTCCCCGGTCCGGAGTCTGTATATACGTTACACTGTATATAGTACCCCCTCCCAGGGGCGGAGCCTGTATATACGTTACACTGTATATAGTATCCCCTCTCAGGGGCGGAGTCTGTATATACGTTACACTGTATGTAGTACTCTCACCCAGGTCCAGAGTCTGTATATACATTACACTATATATAGTACCCCCTCCCAGGGGCGGAGTCTGTATATACATTACGCTGTATATAGTATCACGTTCTACGTCTTCTGTCTCTCCCCTGTAGGTTTGGAGGATTTAGTCTTGGCTGAGATTAGTTCTCCGAGTCGGACGCAGACAGGGGACGGCAGCAGCATCTCCTCCTTCAGTTACAGGGAAATAATGAAGGAGAGCACGGCCCCCAGCGGCAGTAAGGTGCGGGCAGAGGATGAACCTTCCGGTCCCGTGGGGGCGGGCAGAGGATGAACCTCCCGGTCCCTTGGGGGTGGGCAGAGGATGAACCTCCCGGTCCCGTGGGGGGGGGTTGCAGGGTGAACCTCCCGGTCCCGTGGGGGCGGCAGAGGATGAACCTACCGGTCCCTTGGGGGTGGGCAGAGGATGAACCTCCCGGTCCTGTGGGGGGGCGCTCAGCAGGGTGAACCTCCCGGTCCTGTGGGGAGCGCTCAGCAGGGTCAACCTCCCAGTCCCATGGGCTCATTCTGTATGTGTTTCCAGTCTAACACAGGCAGCCCAGCGTCGCAGGCGCAGAGACCCGCCGACCTGTCGGACGAGGAAGTCACAGACCTGTTCCAGAGACTAGCAGAGATCCAGCAGGAGAAATGGCTGCTGGAGGAGAAGGTGCTGCCTTGCGTGTGATCTGCGTGTCTGTCCGCGTTCTTCTTATATGTATTGTACAGTATGTGTCTATATGTAATCCATACAGTGGCAAGAAAACGTAAGTGAACCCTCAAATTCCCAGCATTTATGTATAAATTGGTCTTAAAATATGGTCTTCGTCTAAGTTACAATAATGAACAAAAACAATCTTTACAACTAATAACACAAGTTACTGTTCTTGTCCATATTGAATCCGTCATTCGCAGCATGGCTACGACTTCAACAAAAGCTAATTGGAGTCAGGAGATTTTATTACAGATATATGTAATATACGTGTATCTGTACATGATATATACCGTATTGGCTCGGATATAGGCTGCCCCGTATATAGGCCGCACCCTAAAAGTTTGGTGCTTTTTTTAAAGAACAAGGTTTTTTCTTTAAAAAAGCACCAAAAAAACATGCTGCCACTGCCCCCCCCCCCCGAGATATGCTGCCACTGTCCTCCCCCCCCCCAAGATATGCTGCCACTCTGCCCCCCCCCCCCCCCCGACTTACCAGAGCAGACTCCCGGGTGTCTTGCGGGGCCGGCAGGGGACATCTACGCAATACGCGTATACAACTTCCGGTGCCGGCACTCAGCCCCGCAAGACACCCGGGAGTCCCCCCCCCCCCCGTGGAAAGTGCTGGCAGGGGAGGCTGTCTGAGCGTATCAGAGAGTAGGATGCAGGTCCCCTGCACCGCTGCGGGGGATCTGTATCCTAACCCCGCTGCCATGTCCCAGGCGTCGGGCGCTAGACCCCGAATATAGGCCGCACCCCCACTTTAAAGACATAAAGTGGGGGGGGGGAGTGCGCCCTATATTCGAGCCAATACAGTATGTGTCTGTATACAGGACCCCCCTGTTTCTATACAAATGTTTTCTTCTTCAGGTGAAGCATTTGGAGGTGAGCAGCGCGTCGATGGCCGAGGACCTCTGCAGGAAGAGCGCCATCATTGAAACCTACGTAATGGACAGCAGGATAGGTGAGTGCCGGCTGAGGGTGTTGGGGTATGAGTCAGGGTGTTGGTGCTTCCTGCCACAGCTTGTTTGCCCCTCGTCACCTCTCTGCTCCCCCCAGCTCCCTCTGGCTCCTGTCTGCCCTTGAGCAGCCGCTGGATCTGGTTACAGATTCGCTCTGTTGTTTGATCCGATCGCATCTCGTCCCTGGTTGGTGTCTGTGTCCCGTTCTCTGCTTGTGGTTTGTGGCGGTTGCTCCCTGACTTGTGGGTATATCATGTGGCTGTCATACTTGGTTCTAACCCCTGTGTATTGAGCCAGACCACAATAACCCATTGGGTACATTCAGCAGTTAAATGCAGCCTCGTTGCAACACACATCCTTCTTTTACCCAAGCAAGGTGTTCCTGGCCCGCAGTGTGTTGCCCAGGGCCGGGCCGTCGACGTGGCTGATATCAGCTGACGCACACTCTGGATTTTGAGGCTGTCAGCATGCGCGGTGCAGTAAGGTGTGAATAATTCAGGTGCTGGAAGATTGGCTCATGTTTTATTTACCGAGACATAGAACGAGGAAGCGTCAAGAAATGGAGGGTCAGCCGCGGCTGCATAATCAGCTCGGCTTCCGGCCAATAAATCATCTTCATAGAAACCTCAATCATTTCTCCCTTCGTTCCAGCAGCTGAGAGGTTAAACACGCTCTGTGTTTGTTTTCCGTGTGACACGTGAAGTCACTCGGAGCTCTTTTTCATATTATAGCTCTGTCTGTCACTTTGTTGCTTAACATGTCTCCCGATTCTTCCTTGCGCAGATGTCTCGGCAGCTCACCCTCAGCTGGATCGGAGCAGCATCGGCAGCGTCCTGCGGGATCTGGTGAAACCTGGAGATGAGAACCTGCGCGACATGAATAAGAAGCTGCAGAACATGTTAGAGGAACAGCTCACCAAAAACATGCACCTGCAGAAGGTGAGTGTCCAGCGACCCCCGTTCATTACCGGCAGAGACCCCCACACAGGTTAATGCGCAGTGTGTGAGTACAACGCACTGGTTATGGGGAGACGGGGTGCAAATGACAGGAGCAGACAGGCGCATTTGGGGGGGGCATATATGCTGGGCGCAAGCACGTGAGGGGGGCGTATATGCTGGGTGCAGGCACATCGGGGGGGCGTATATGCTGGGTGCAGGCACATCGGGGGGGCGTATATGCTGGGTGCAGGCACATCGGGGGGGCGTATATGCTGGGCGCAGGCACATCGGGGGGCGTATATGCTGGGCACATCGGGAGGTGTATGATCTCTGCTGACCAGCGACCGCAGCGAGCGGCTTTTCTGCTGCTGGGATTACATTTTCCTTTTCAGTCCATCATTTAATGAGGAAGTCGATCAATATTTGTTGTCACCCGGAGAGGATCATAAACCCCGTCCCCCTCACTGCCTATTTACTTACCACTTCACCCCTCCCACAGTGTCCCTCAGCCCAGAGACCCCTGGGAGTCGGACTGGATGCCCCTGCCTGTTAGAGGCGTTGTTAGGGTTTTGCGAGGAGCCGAGCAGCGCGTTTAATGCTGATGCAGTTGCCCTGAAACTGATGCCGCTCTGCAGAATGGGCCGCGCAGGACCGGCCGCCACGGTGCATTACAGGGACACCCAGCGGGGTGTAAAATCCTGAAAGCCCCCATCACGCAGCTTTACGCATGCTGCGTGGTTTATATGTGGAGCGGGCGCCGCATGGGGCGTGAGATGGAAACGTTCTGTCTCCGATTTGGATTCATTCCCACGGATGCTTCCATCGGCCGCCGGGTAATGGGGGGGAGGCCGCGGGCCACCATATAACCGTTCACCGCTCTGCAGGGTCTCTGAAAGCAGCTTTGGGCAGGGAGCCGGCTCACCCCATGTCATCACTGGCCCGTGAAGCGTGTAACTGGCGTGTTACAGCCTCAGCGTCCTCTCATCCCCTGCTGTCACTTTCACTCAGAAGGTCAGACGGAGCGCGAGTTGCCGCCAAGCATGGAAGCTGCCATTGATTTTCCCACCACCTGGGAATTCTCAGTGAAACGCGTCTCCCGCAAGGGGGGTAGCAGATATCCGCACGTCTCTTTAACCTGCAGTCTCGTACACCTTCTGTGCAAAGAGGTCCATAGTCAGATCTGGGCTTCGATACTCTCTGTATCAGACTGTCCATGTGCCGTGGGACGCGGCGTGGCAGTTGCTGACAGGGTTTAGAATATATATTGTAATGTAATCTCATCCACTTTGCTGCAGCGATAGGAAGGCGGATCTGTTCTGGAACACATCTGCAAGTGTTACGGGAGACCCCATAAGCCTAAGAAACACCCCACCTGTACTGAAATATTCCGGGGTCGGAGTGCCCGTCCGGGAGCGGGGGTCGCAGCGCCGGCGCTCTAATGTCTCTGCTGACCTGGTGTCTCCCTCTGTCTCTGCAGGACCTCGAAGCTCTCTCACAAGAGATCGTGCGACTGAGCAAGGAATGCATCCCACGTCCAGAAAGCCCCAAGACTCGCCCGTCCAGCTGAAGCCGTTTCCGCCCCCCCCCGGCCTCGCTTGTACTTTTATTTTTAGGTTGGGGTCAGGTTGACGTATTTACCCTCGGCCTCTCGCTGTCCCCCCCCCCCCCCCCCCCCCCCCGTTGTCCTTCCAACGTCTACCTGTGATGCCCATTTTTGCCTAACCTGAACGCCCCCCCCCCCCCATGTCTGAATGTTTCTCTTGGGCGGACCTTACAGACCCCAAACGATCACACATTCCTTCAGCACCAAGTACCCCGGGAACGGCTGAGTCCTGCGCTTATCGGGGTATCCAGGACTAGCAGTGATTTGTATATATTGTAACACGTGTCTCGTTCCGAGGACGCCGGCCGCGATAGGGCTGGCTGTGAGTAATGAGAACTTTACTCTGTAGTGGCAGCTCCACTCGCTGGTGGCTGGCGTTATGATGTCATGCATGTCATGTGCCAGCCTACAGGCAAACGTATACGTCACTGGAAATAAAGTGGGAAAAGCCTACGTGTGCTGTATGATTTATTACTCTATGGGGTGTGGAGTGGGGGCCGGGGGTATTTATTCATTAAATACATTAAATGATGCCCTCTCTAACCGACACACAGAACGTTACCGGCCCAGCAGGGTATGTTTGCTGCCTGGGGGTCTGGGCAAGCATGATGCTGATCGGCCCCGCTCTATGGGACGTAATTTCCCGTATGGGGAAGTCCTGGAGCCGGCCGGCGCATGTACTGGGGAGAAAGCACCATTTAGGAACTACAAGCAGACTTATAAAGGCATATGGGGCAAAATACATTACTAGATGCCCCAAAGCACAAACAAGTGGGAAGGGCAGTGCCTGCCAGAGTAACAACAGAGGGATAAAAACTTTATCTATAAACGGACACGATGACAGCAAGAGACACGAGAAGGAATAATAGGAGGATAACGATCCAGACCACAACAGATCCTGGGGCCCAAAAGGACCCCAAAGAGCCGCTAGCAGCCTTATTCAACCAGTCGCTACAGACAGGAGCCGTTCCAGAGGACTGGAATCACTTAACAAAAAGGAAGCTTACAGCCCATTCCAGACCAGTAAGTCTTACTCCAGTACTGGATCCCATCATCTCCTTTCACTTATATAAAAAGGTTTTAGCCCTTTTTGTTACTCTTGCCGCAAAGCCCCCCTGTGTGTTTTGGGGCATCTAATAATGCCTTTTGCCCCCCTAATCTTAGATTTAGAGTTGCTCCCATCCTATTCTGAACCGACTCATAGTTCCTAAATGCTGCCCCCATATTCCGCCACATGTGCAGAGAACCACAGCGGGCCCTTCTTCCTTTTATTCCGATGAACCTAAAAAGAACCCTGAAACCCTGTCTGGGGCCGGCGAGGACGGGAGTTGTGTGGTCCTGGTCCGCATCCGGCACACGGTCTTCAGGGGCATAAGAGGAGCTTGTCCCAAACCCAGCCCAATAAGAGGAGAGAAGATGTGGGGTGAGAAATAAATGGCATCTAGGGAAAGACATCCCTCTTGCCCCTGATGCCCCATCTTGCTGCACTATAAACACGTCTATTTCCTGACAGGACGGCAGAAACCCATCTGCCCCTCTATCTACCCCAGTGATGTCTGAACTGCCCCATCAAGCTTCAGGTAATTGGAACCCGTTCTAGTCGGCTCACGTCCGGTTCCGATACACCCCCCCACACGGGAAGTTCCACCAAAAATATGAACTTGTCTCACCCCATCCCCTCTATCTGTAATCCACCCCATACAGCAGAGAGAAAGCCAATTCTGCCCCCCTAAGGGGGGATATATATATATATATATATACATACCTCTGGGGCTGCCTCTATGCCCCAGCGGCAGAGACATGGGTGCTCCTGCCCCCTGAAGAGGGGTAGGTACGGCTGTTGCCTCTCACTGCAGAGGTGAGGGCACTTCTACCCAACTCGCAGGATCCGGCGCTGCGGTGGAGAGGATAATATTCCTTTACCCCACTTGCAGCCTGCGATGCCCCCATACCCTCTTTCTGCAGCCCCTGCCAGCTCTCTCCTCCTGCATTAACAGCATGACAAGGGGGGAGTGAGGCTGCGGTGGGGGGGGGGGGGGGAAGCGAGGCTGCGGTGGGGAGGCTGCAGGAGAGGGGGGGTGAGGCTGTAGGGAGGGGGAGGCTGGGTGGAGAGGAATCATCTATTCCTGATTCTCGGATGAGGGAGAGAAGCATCCCTGCCCTGAGCTGGACCCGTGGGGGGCATCAGCACCTGCAACGAGAAATTGACAACAGGTAAGGAGTGTGTATGCGTGTGTCGTATGCGTGTGTCGTATGCGGAGCAGTGTGTAACGCAGCGCGTGTGTGTGTGTGTGCTGCAATGTGATGCACTAACTGCAATATTTACTGGTACTCACTTGGTTAAATCTGCTGCGTTGTCGGGTGCTGTGTGTGGCCACCGCCGGTGCATCACATTCAAATTGCGATAGCAGACCCCGCACACCGGACCCCGCAGCCAGTGGGATTTCTAAGAAGCTCTCTGTGCCGCCGCTGCCGCCTCCATGCGTTTTAGCGACACGCTACATGTTTAGTGGGAAATGAAGGGGGCTCTCTGGGGACCGAGTCATGGGGAAGCTTATTACTAATTTACACCAGCGGTTACCCGGGGGGTGGGGGGGGTATTCGTGTTACACAATCTGTGGGGGGGCTGGGTGCGGCGATGCATGGGGGTCCTCTCCATCCAGAAACTCCCTGGATCTTTTTTGGCTCCCTAACGAGCCAATAAGAATGCAGCAACTTTTGACCTTCTCCTAAAGCCTAAATCAGTCTCCCCCAATCCTCCAGCTCTCTCCCCCACTGCCGGTGTCTGTGTATTAGGAGGTGGCGCGTGTCCCAGTGTCTGTGTATTAGGAGGGGGTGAGAGGTCCGTGTCCCGGTGTCTGTGTATTAGGAGGGGGCGCATGTCCTGGTGTCTGTGTATTAGGAGGGTGAGGAATGGATTAGTAATGAGGATCCGTGTTTTTATGATGTCACAGGATGTTGTTCTCGGTGAAGCTGCACTGAAGTCGCCCCCTCAGCATTAGACCCGGAGGAGGCAGAGACTCGTGGAACGTGCAGAAGAGCCGCACATGGTGCTGTGATACACGCCAAGGAACCGCCTGTATCATGCCACAGGAACTGAACCCCTGACCGTGTCAGAAGATCTGGCGTCACAAAATTCAATGTTGCAGGAAAATGGCTGAGAGCCACGGCAAGTTCCTTGCAGGACACTGCGGTGGGACTCTTTAGGCCGGAGACATCTGTGGCTGGTGCTGCTCTGCAGTCTTATGGGGTAATTACTCCTTAAATGTGGACCTCCCACCATTCCTGATACAGCCTCATATCAATTACAAGCCCTGCAGGTCGCTCTCAATTAATCTGGAGCATTAACCCCTTAATGCTCGGCCCTTTTTCACGATTAGATTCTGAAATTGCAGCTACCGAGAGCTCAGCTGTACAATCATGGCGGCAGGAGTGGCAACCTGGCTCCCGTTTGCCCGGGCAGCAGCGGTGGGATGGCTACCTCTGGCAAAGAAGCCAATGCCCAATCCTCCCAATGACAAGAGGAAGAGAAACGACGAGATCCTGGTGGTGAACGTTAGTGGAAGGAAGTTCCAGACCTGGAAGAACACTCTTGACCGGTACCCAGACACGCTGCTCGGCAGCACCGAGAAAGACTTCTTTTTTAACCAGGAAACTCAAGAGTACTTTTTTGACCGAGATCCAGAGATGTTTCGGCACATCCTCAACTTCTACCGCACAGGCAAACTCCACTACCCCCGCCACGAGTGCATCCAGGCATTTGACGAGGAGCTGTCCTTCTACGGCATCATTCCAGAGATCATCGGGGACTGCTGTCTCGAGGAGTACCGAGATCGCAAGAAGGAGAACCTGGAACGGCTGGCCGAGGACACGGAAGCTGAGACCACTTTAGATACCCCCCTACCCCCTGGCAGTACCTTCCGCCAACGACTGTGGAGAGCCTTTGAAAACCCTCACACCAGCACAATGGCCCTCGTCTTTTACTACGTCACTGGCTTCTTCATCGCAGTGTCAGTCATCGCCAACGTGGTGGAAACTGTGCCATGCCGGCCCGAAGCTGGACGCCTTAAGGAATTGCCATGCGGGGAGAAATACACGTCAGCCTTTAACTGTATGGACACAGCCTGTGTACTCATCTTCACCTTCGAGTACCTCATGCGTCTATTTGCTGCCCCGAGTCGCTGCAAGTTCATGCGTAGCGTCATGAGCATTATTGATGTGGTGGCCATAATGCCTTTTTACATCAGCCTGGTTATGCCAAAGAACGAAAACGTGAGCGGTGCCTTCGTCACGCTGCGGGTTTTCCGTGTCTTCCGCATCTTCAAGTTTTCCCGGCACTCGCAGGGCCTGCGGATCCTCGGATATACGCTGAAAAGCTGCGCCTCGGAGCTCGGCTTCCTGCTCTTCTCCCTCACCATGGCCATCATCATCTTTGCCACCGTCATGTTCTATGCAGAGAAGGGGACACACAAGACTAAGTTCACCAGCATCCCGGCTGCCTTCTGGTACACCATAGTGACCATGACCACCCTGGGGTAGGTGCACATTGCTTGTCGGTCTCCTGTTTGTGTGTATATTCTTAAATGAAATGTCTAAATATCCCCTTCAGTACCGTCCGCCACCATAATTCCCCCTGAAAAAGAGACCTCCGAGGTCTCAACAGCTTATGCAATCCTACACTATGATAATCCTACAAGATACTGTCCTCTCTTTGGCCACAGATCTCAAATGTACAAAATGTTAATACCTCACCACCCGCAAATCAGGAAGAACAAATAGTTAAGGGTTAAACGAGCCGTGTGGTTATTTCTGGGTTGTCCACTCTCCGGGCCCGGGGCTTTTTCCTCCTTTATCTGAACGCTCTGGGATTGGTGGCAGCTGGTTGCAGGTTCATTAGCAAAGCCTCCTGATGCCGCCTTATATTGGAGAGTTTGGCACAAGGTCTCGTGGTTAGGATGTTGCCGGAGCCGTGGCCTGTTCCGTGTTCTGTGCTTCTAGGTACGGGGATATGGTTCCCGACACTATCGCTGGGAAGATATTTGGCTCGATTTGTTCGCTGAGCGGCGTGCTGGTCATCGCTCTCCCTGTGCCCGTCATTGTGTCAAACTTTAGTCGCATTTACCACCAAAACCAGAGAGCGGACAAACGCCGTGCGCAGCAGGTACGTGGCTCGGGAGCACCTGCCTCAAAACCCACCCCCGCCATGTCCCTCCCTGCCCGGACCCTGTCCGTGTTTCACCTTGTCACAATGCCGCATGAGAAAAGTGTCCCTCGTGCACTCGAGTGCGTGTCTGTGACGTGTTTTTATTCTACGTCACACAGAAAATACGCTTGGCCAGGATAAGACTCGCCAAAAGTACCACGACCAACGCGTTCCTCCGCTACAAGGAGAGCGGAGGCTTGGAGGTGAGAAGCACAGGGCTGGCCCGGTGGGTTTGGTGAATCAGAAGAGGGCGAGAGCGGGTAGCGGAGGGTGTAGGTAATGGGGGGTGCCGGGAGCAATAACACTGAAGCTGGACCCGCGGGGAGGGCTGCTCCATGATGTCTTGTACTTTACAGGAGGGGAGCGAGATGCACGCGCTGTGTGTGAAGAACCGCTCTGCGTTCGAGCTGCAGCACCACCACCTCCTGCACTGTCTGGAGAAGACGACGGTGAGTGGCAGGCACGGCCTTGGTCGAAAGGCTATTGTGGTGCGGCTCACGCACCTCTTGGCCATGACTAGTCATCATAAATGAATAAAGCTTTCTTCTATATACTCCAGGGTGACCTGCATGAATCCTGATCGCCTGCCACCATATACTTTGTACTGATAGTATACTCGCTTATCAACACCGCACAGGCAACCATCCGTACATTCGCTATCTACCCCTTCTCTATCACGACCCATCTGCCCTGCTCTCTTGCAGTGCCACGAGTTCACGGACGAGCATACTTACAGCGAAGCTCTCATGACCGAATCGATTGGGTACCGTACCAGCCGCAGCACCTCCGTGTCCTCCCAGCAGGGGCTAAGTACCTCTTGCTGCCCACGACGCGCCAAACGCCGCGCCATCCGCCTGGCTAACTCCACTGTGTCCGTCAGCCGTGGCAGCATGCAGGAGCTCGATACCCTGCATGCGCACAAAGGTCTCACCCAAAGGTAAGATGAATCAATCGCTCCCCGCCGCCCGCTCTGTCTCGCAGCGCTCCCCGCTCGGGCCGTTTGCTCTGTCTCGCAGCGCTCCCCGCCAGCCGTTCTGTCTCGCAGCACTCCCCGCTCACGCCATTTGCTCTGTCGCTGCCATGTACCTGCGGCTCCCTCGGACATAACCCTCTTTGCGTCCTGTCTAGTCGATCCAGCCTCAACGCCAAAAGCCCTGAGAACATGAGGCTGAACTGTGAGAGCGCAGACCTGACGGCTGCCATAATCAGCATCCCGACGCCCCCTGCCAACAGTCCCGGTGAAAGCCAGCCCCCCTCCCCCGGCGTTCTGCAGAACTCCAACATCACCGCCCGCTATTACCACGACACCGTGAGGATCTCCAGCCTGTGACACAAGCGCACACGCAACGAGTCTAACCTACAACACTGTGTCCAACAGACAATCAGCTTCCCCGTCCAAACAACACGCGATGTGCCGTCACTGCGTCACATACCGAAAAGGGCAAACACCGTATGCACAAAACGCTCTCACTCTGCACACACGTGCGGCACACGGGGTACACGCACAACACACATTTCACGCATGTTCTGTGCACAGCGCCCATGCAGCATTGACATGAAACACCTCTGCCATCCAACGTGCACACGGCAAGCACACACAACAACATGCATGTACACCCTGACAAATATTTATACAAATGCACAAAAAGGAGAAATCTATGCACACGTAATATATGTAACACGGAAGGTATACGAGAGAGAGGTACACGGACTGAAGCATAACCAGCGCTGTATGTTCTATTAACTATATGTGCAGCACTGAATATATTCATGGCTATATGCAAAGCACTGTATGTATTGGTATACTAATGGTTACGTATACCATAGACACGCAACTAGTACAGCGTAGGGTGTACGTGGAGTGCTGTATACAGTCAACACATGGTATAAGCATGTCATATGTACACAGGGCTGGGTTCAGCCATTATCCCACCAGTCCCGGCTAACGAAGACCGAGAGGTGTCAGAAACGGGAAAGCAACTCAGGGAAACACAAACCTCCGTCTGCGGAGCCGGTCTGGGCCAACTTTCCAACCAACAAGAAAGTGGCCATTGCACTCGGGAAACCTGTTGGTACCGTATGGCCACTGGGCATGTATCCCAGGGATGCCCACCAGTGACTATGCCATTCAGCTGGACGTGTCCCCGTGTGTTAAAGGAATTCATTAGCCTTTCAGACCCACGATGGGTTATCACGCCAGGCCAGTGGGAAGCACACACCGTCAACCACGTTAATTCACCGGGACCACGCGCTGTGAGGGCGTCCACCAGATGTCATATTATTACGCGATTGTCGTGCAATCATTGTGTGGCCGGAAGCATCTGCTCTGTGCTGCCTGCTGCTTGGGCGCAGGGCATCATCGCATTACAGGGGGCTGTTTGGGAATGAGATGAACGCTGCCCTCTGAAGCACTCACTGGGTACTAGAAGGCCCATGTATGCATGCGCTAAGTTACTCATGTAGACTTGAGGCAGGTAATATTATAGGGGTGGGTGGGGGTCCAGTGTTTCACATTTGCACGTGGGCACAATGTTAACCACAGAAAAAAAGCCATAGCGGGAGGGCATGACACATAGCACACTGTACTGTTTGGGTGCCGTTCTAGGTACTTGTCTGAGAGCATCTGGGGTACAGGGGCCGAGGTGGGGTTCAGTCTCAAGGAGTTTTAATGTTAATATTTTACAAATATTAACTTGTATTGACCCCAAATCTGCAGAGCCTTGCAGCCTCCCCAGCCTGCAGAGCCTTGATGCGCACGTCTTGCTCATTGTCCACTTCACTTATGAAGGATCGCTCTCTGTCTGCCACAAGCACTGCAGGAAATCGCTTGCCTGCTTCCTCCCTGTTGGCACCGAGATAGTAAGGCTCGGCAACCCCCAGGATCAGACGGGACCATTTACAATTAGGGGGTGTGAGCTTGTTAACACGAGACACAGAATAAAGTGGCACTTAGTGAGCGGAACGGAGAAATCTTCTCATCTTGTTTAATAAGAACAGTATTGGGGTCTTCCCTCTCACTGAGGGTCTTCTTACTATGTTCTGGTGGAACCTCTATGCAGGAGCCAAAAGTAGAAGCCACTGCCGTGGGTCAGCACACAGTCACACCTGGTACGTCTACAAGCTTTTGGAGTCGCGCATGCTTCCTGTCTCTACGTTAATCCCAAATGGATGATGAGAGAGCGCCCGTGTCCCCCAGAAACTGCCCCTCCGAGTTGTCTTTTATGCATGTCTTGCCATCTTCCAAGGAGAGCCTGCCTGCATCTTAAGTGTTCCTTTAAAAGCTTTTTTTGAGATTTGATGGTACAATTTGGTGCAAATTAAAAAAGTAATAATAAAAAAACAAAACTAATAAAAAAAGGTATCAGTGCATTCATTAAAGCAACCCAAATACCCCCACCTGGGACAATAGAGCAACTCAATATGCAGAGCCCCCACAGAGAGAAAACGTATGGGACAGAGTCACAGGACGCCAATAATTCACGCTGGTGTCAGGCAACAAATTCAGGAAAAGTAACATTAAAGAGACACAAGTTCCACCGGCCCTCCCCGCTGCTCATCCATTTCAGCGATATATATGTATATTCCTCATATTATATATTATATACTCTCCGGCCGTATAACTAATCCCGTCCTTATAACTCTTTATATCCTGTATATTCCTCATATTATATACTCTCCCCCCGTATAACTAATCCCGTCCTTATAACCCGTTACATATCCTGTATATTCCTCATATTATATATTATATACTCTCCCCGTATAACTAATCCCGTCCTTATAACCCGTTACATATCCTGTATATTCCTCATATTATATATTATATACCCTCCCCGTATAACTAATCCCGTCCTTATAACCCGTTATATCCTGTATATTCCTCATATTATATATTATATACTCTCCGGCCGTATAACTAATCCCATCCTTATAACCAGTTATATCCCTGTATATTCCTCATATTATATATTATATACTCTCCGGCCGTATAACCAATCCTGTCCTTATAACCCGTTATATGCCCGTATATTTCTCATATTATATACTCTACGGCCGTATAACTAATCCCATCCATATAACCCGTTATATCCCTGTATATTCCTCATATTATATATTATATACTCTCCCCCCGTATAACTAAACCCGTCCTTATAACCCGTTATATCCCTGTATATGATGTTTCCACCCCCGTGCTTCACCGTAGGTATGGTGTTCTTTGGATGCAACTCAGCATTCTTTCTCCTCCAAACACGACAAGTTGAGTTTCTACCAAAAAGTTCTACCTTGGTTTCATCTGACCATATGACATTCGCCCAATCCTCTTGTGGATCATCCAAATGCTCTCTAGCAAACTTCAGACGGGCCTGGACATGTACTGGCACTGCATGATTTGAGTCCCTGGCGGCGTAGTGTGTTACTGATGGTAGCTTTTGTTACTTTGGTCCCAGCTCTCTGCAGGTCATTCACTAGGTCCCCCCGTGTGGTTCTGGGATTTTTGCTCACCGTTCTTGTGATCATTTTGACACCACGGGGTGAGATCTTGTGTGGAGCCCCAGATCGAGGGAGATTATCAGTGGTCCTGCATGTCTTCCATTTTCGATTAATTGCTCCCACAGTTGATTTCTTCACACCAAGCTGCTTGCCTATTGCAGATTCCGTCTTCCCAGCCTGGTGCAGGTCTACAATTCTGTTTCTGGTGTCCTTCGACAGCTCTTTGGTCTTGGCCATAGTGGGGTTTGGAGTGTGACTGTTTGAGGTTGTGGACAGGTGTCTTTTATACTGATAACAAGTTCAAACAGGTGCCATTAATACAGGTAACGAGTGGAGGACAGAGGAGACTCTTAAAGATGTTACAGGTCTGTGAAAGCCAGATATCTTGCTTGTTTGTAGGCGACCAAATACTTATTTTACCGAGGAATTTACCAATGAATTCATTAGAAATCCTACAATGTGATTTCCTGTATTCTTTCCCCCCATTCTGTCTCTCATAGTTGAAGTGTACCTATGATGAAAATTACAGGCCTCTCTCATCTTTGTAAGTGGGAGAACTTGCACAATTGGTGGCTGACTGAATAATTTTTTGCCCCACTGTACTCTCCGGACGTATAACTAATACCCTGCACTAATGTTTGCACCCTTGGTAAATATGAAAATAAGAAGGCTGTGAAAAATTCCCTTTACGGTTTGATCTTTTCATTAAAAAAAATACACAAAAATACCCTGTTCTCATGGATATCAAACAACTGCAAACAAATAAAATCTGTGAAATATACAGTATATGCAACACAGTTATTGCGACCTTTTGCTATGTTCTTATAGTCATTTTGTGAAACTCAAGAACCTTTTTGCGGCTCATCCCAGCGATATTCCTTGGGTTTACCCATTGCGATGAACGGATAAGGGAATTTATCCGATGTGTTACCTAATATTTATTCCCCCATGAAACAGGAAGTCACGGCTGAACAATTTCCTGTTCCTAGTCACCCAAGTGTACTAAAAATGTATAATATCACTGGGAATATACCGCAAATAGATTTTTCTCATATGAATTCATATATTTAACAATTTATATATATTTTTTTTTTTTATAAACCTATGTTGTGTTTTCAATCGTTTGAGATCCATGAGAGCAGAATAGTTTTGTATATTATTTTAAGTCAAGATCAAAGGGTTAAGCAATAAAGACAGAGCCTTCTTTACTCATATTTACCAAAAGTGCCAATATTAGCGCAAGGCCATGTATTATATGGGCAGCTGTCACCTTATAACCGCTGTAACAGCCAGGTCTCTAAGGAACGGGGTGGCTGTCACCTAATAACCGGTGTAACAAGCGGGTCACTGAGGAACGGGGAGGCTGTCACCTAATAACCGGTGTAACAGCCCGGTCTCTAAGGAACGGAGAGGCTGTCACCTAATAACCAGTGTAACAGCCGGGTCACCGAGGAACGGGGCGGCTGTCACCTAATAACCGGTGCAACAGGAAAGTTGTGCAGCTTTCCCCCAGGAAGCGGTGTCATTAACATCAATAAAAACATTAAAAAAGAAAATTGATTACTTAACGCTGAAACCTCAAACTGTGGAAATCATCGGTGCCATTGTTCACGTGCCAGACTCTGGGCCCCTCCTTCGTTGCTCCGGCGCCGGATACCGGCCTCAGCGCCGTTATTTAGCTGATAGACGCAAGAAATGCTACCATGATCTCCATGGCAACGTCGGCTTAGTCTGCGAGGCTTGGAACGCAAACTTACGCGCCTCGCGCCGCTCAGTCTGGGTCTAAACACGCCCACATGGCGTCTTCCAATCAGCACGCCCGTCAGTTACGCCCCGCCTGCTGCTCAGAACGCGCTGCGTGGTGACGTCTCCGCTCAACCGACAGGAAGCGATCGGAGCGGCGCTCGGGTGACGCATCCTCGGTGTCCGGTGAAGGTGACCGATGACCATCCTCCCGAAGAAGAAGCCACCTCCCCCCTCGGACCCAGAAGATGGGGACCGGGGCGGCTCGGGCGGTGGGGACCCTCACCAGCATTCCCGCCCCGGGGCCCGACCCCGCTCCTCCCCACCCCCGCGCTGGGCATACCCGGGAACCCCGGGGCCTGGAGCTCAGCAGGCCTCATCTCCCCCAGGCGGCGGAGGACCAGGAGGAGCGGGGTCCGGCTCGCTAGGGGAGGGGCTGGGGTGCTGCAGCGGGGCGGGTCCCGGGGGCTGCTGCTCAGGGCCCGGACACAGCAAGAGGAGGAGGCAGGGGGGTGTCGGGCCCGGCGGCGGGCCAGGAGCCGTAGGGGGTGTGGCTGGGACCGGGACCAGTCCGGACCGGGACGACGGAGCCGGGAACAACAGCGAGGACGAGTACGAGACGGCTGCCCGAATCCAGGTCATGGATCCGGACACTGCGGAGCAGGTGAACCCGGGAGGGCGGGGCTTGGGACCCCTGTGTATAAATGTGATGGGAGGAACCTTTGACCCTTGTATTTATGGATAGAGTGGGACTTCTGGCTCCTAATATTATATAGAGGGCGGGCCTATGATCCCTTTACATGGTGGGAGGTGCTTGTATGTAACCCCTGAATCACCCAAGCATCTGATTTCCCTATATTGTGGGGCCAGCTCCCGGTTCGCTCGCCGTTGTAGCCGAGTGTCACGACCGATGGGGCAAACAGGGCAATTACTGAAATGCTGCAGCTTAACCGGAAATGTCCGCGTCTCACACCCCAGGGAGAGGTTTAGGTCATTTGCCTCATCTCCGCCGTTAGCTCGGTGATCTCCGATCCGCATTCTGCACAGCAAAGGCTATTGGAGGCCACACAGAATGCTGAACCCCTGTGCCGGGGCCCGGTATCGGTTCGTTACCCCAGGAACCCGTAAATAGAATCAGAAAGGAATCATGGGGTGACACAAAACACAGTTTATCCCAAGGTCCTGTCTTACAGCGCCCAGCGATGTATCTACATACGACATACCGTCCTCCGCGGGCTAAAAATGGCTTTAGATGCAGAATGTGCTGGGGGGGGGGGCAGTTTGTTAACCCTTTCCCTTCACTGGTTTGGCTTAAGTATCGGGAATTGGCTCATGGTTCGGGACCCCCGACACCCAGGAGGCATCTCAGAGCCCTCGATCCATCCCCAGAGACCTGCCGTTCTGACCCTGAACCCCCTTTACAGGGATGGCGTGAAAGTAATGTGATCCCTGCTTCCCACCAGCAGGAGGACTGTTATCTCAGTAATACCCCCCTGGTATCTCCATCAGTCGGTAGGAGGGGTAATTATTGGCAGTGGGTAGGAGAGTAAGGGTTGGACCCCTCTCCCCGAGACCTGCCGTTCTGAC
The DNA here is from genome assembly GCA_023333645.1 of Sceloporus occidentalis. Taxonomy (NCBI): domain Eukaryota; kingdom Metazoa; phylum Chordata; class Lepidosauria; order Squamata; family Phrynosomatidae; genus Sceloporus; species Sceloporus occidentalis. The sequence continues at coordinate 80,207 of JALMGF010000531.1, read as the reverse complement.
CCTGAACCCCCTTTACAGGGATGGCGTGAAAGCGTTAGTAATGTGATCCCTGCTTCCCACCAGCAGGAGGACTGGTTTGAGAAAGTGCTGAAGGAGAAGAAGGGATTTCTCATCAAACAGATGAAGGAGGACGGCGCCTGTCTGTTCCGAGCCGTCGGTGAGTGTGCCCCCCGTATCTCAGTCTGTGGGTAGGAGGGGGGTAACTATTGGCAATACCCCCTGGTATCTGTCAGTGGGTAGGAAGGGGGTAACTATTGGCAGTACCCCCTGGTATCTCAGTCAGTGGGTAGGAGGGGGTAATTATTGGCAGTACCTCAGTCAGTGGGTAGGAGGGGGGGTAATTATTGGCAGTACCCCCTGGTATCTCAGTCTGTGGGAAGGAGGGGGTAAAATGCATGGAACTTCTGGGGTCCTCCATTAGCCGCAGCGTGGCACACTTAAGACAGAGAGCGAGACACTCGTGTCGTGTTAGTTAAAGATTGTGTCCCACTGGCCCTAAGCTGCCATGTGCTCGTGGTGCGGATCCGCTAACGTGGTTCTCTCTCCAGCTGATCAGGTGTACGGGGACCAGGACATGCACGAGGTGGTGCGGAAGCATTGCATGGATTACCTGGTGAGTGAGGGCCCGGCGGGTCCGTGTCTTCTTCCTCCCATCCGTGTGTTTTCGGTCATGTGAATTCTCTTCTCCTCTGGGTGGCAGATGAAAAACGCAGACTACTTTTCAAATTATGTAACAGAAGATTTCACGGCGTACATCAACCGGAAGCGGAAAAATAACTGCCACGGCAACCACATTGAGATGCAAGCCATGGCGGAGATGTACAACCGGCCGGTGGAGGTGTACCAGTACGGAACAGGTAGGGTAACACTCAAAGAAGATGCGTGGCAGGTGACTCGGTCCTGAAAGGGTTTGCCGTGGGCAGCCCCACGCATGAAAAGTGGGTTATATTATATCCGTTTCTTGTCTCAGAACCAATCAACACGTTCCATGGAATCCAGCAGAATGAAGATGAACCAATCAGAGTGAGCTACCACCGGAATATCCACTACAATTCTGTCGTGAACCCCAACAAAGCCACCATAGGCGTAGGCCTAGGACTTCCATCCTTCAAGCCTGGGGTGAGGTGGACGTGGAGCGTGGTGGGCCACGGACACCGCGTTACGTGAATAACGGGCGGAATGCCTGCCATTTGTATTTAGTTCTGTTAAATGATCAGCAGGAGGGGCCAGGGAGAGCGAGCCACGCCGGCCACGCACACCTGCGATCTCGGCTCTCTTCTGTTATCGGGAGGGGGACGCGCAGGGGAAGTTTTACTGGTTCTAATGATGCCCACGTGTGCCGGCGCTGTCTGTAACGTCCGTTTGTCCTCAGTACGCTGACCAGTCCCTGATGAAGAACGCGATCCGAACGTCCGAGGAATCCTGGATCGAGCAGCAGATGTTGGAAGACAAGAAAAGAGCCACAGATTGGGAGGCCACAAATGAAGCCATTGAGGAACAAGTAGCGCGGGAGTCCTACCTACAGTGGCTACGGGACCAAGAGAAGCAAGCCAGACAGGTGAGGTCACATTAGTCCTTCACTTGCCTGAAACGCCCCACGTTGGGCCCTAGAGCTCTGTCACTGTGTGGAGGGCCCTGTGACTCCATCCTTCGTGGCTATGGAAAGTTGTCTGATCCTCCCCTGTCACCCATTGAGGCCCCCCCAGCAGTTGGTCTAAACATTCTCTGGTATTGCCCTTCCTGTCAGAACTTGTCCCTTTTTCCATTTCACAGCCACGCAAAGCCAGTGCCACGTGCAGTTCGGCCACGGCAGCGGCATCGAGTGGGCCGGAGGAATGGAGTAGTCGCTCCCCAAGGCAGCGCAGCACGGCAGGGTCCCCAGAGCACCTGGACATGCATGGAGAGCACAGTATGAAGCCCCCGTCCCCAGGAGCTGCCCTGGTGCTGGCCAAGCCCCCCTCGCCCTGTGCGCCAGGTAGTTGCCTTTTCTCGGGGTACGTGGCCTGTGTTCTTTGCCCTGATTGGCAGGTTCTGTATGTTGTGGAATGAGTCCCCTTTTGGGTTTTGATCCCTGCTGAGTTCTGTTTGATCTTTCAGTTTAAAACCCTTGGAAATTAATGTGGCTCCGGTGTGTGTGGGGGGGGTGTTTTGTATGCCGTGGCTGCCCGGGGCCAGTGTTGGTCAGGGCTTTTATCTTTTATGTGTGTCTCTTGCTGCAGGCCCCAGTAGTCAGCCATGTGCCGGAGCAGACAGAGCCACGTCGCCCCTTGTGTCCTTATACCCAGCCCTGGAATGCAGAGCATTCATGCAGCACATGTCTCCCACGGCTTTTGGTGAGTATGGGGCATTGTGCCACGTGCCGTGTGCCCACCGCTGTGCTCCCTCCTCACGTTCTCGTCCCCTGTGCAGGGCTCCATTGGGATGAAGATGAAATTTTGGCGAAAGTCTTAGCGGTATCGCAGCAGGAATACCTGGACACGGTGAAGAAGACGTCCCTGCGCAGGGAGCCGTCGCCCGACCACAGCTGATAGCCCAGCGAATGGCCACTAGTGATCGGTGTGCCCTGCCTCGCGTGGCGCACTTGGACTGTCTCCCTGTGTCTGTGCTTGCTTTTCCTTCTCTTTCTGCCCTCTCTGGTTTTATCCCGTCCCTGTGACCCCGTTCTGTAAATGTACCTCCGGCCCACCGGGAACTGTATAGCTGCATGCCACGGCTGCCTGGGCATTTTAATCCGAACCTCCTTCCTTCCCCGTGTCACGGCGGCTCGTCTTCGTGTCCCTGCCTTTAATTTTTTTTCTTTCTTATTTTTGTGCGGAGGGGAGTTTTTAAATTAAGGACTGACGCGGCGGCCGCCATCCACGCCATCCACGCCTCTCCTATCAGCACCACTTTTGTAACTTTTTTTTTGTATTTTATTAAGAGGATGTTCTGATCATTCAGAGAAACTTAAGGGGGAAAAAAACGTGTCTCGACGATGTGCTGCGTCTTTTCGTTTTTGCTCAGCGGTGGGGGGGGGGTTGGAGCCCACGGCGCTATTGCCGTGGAAGGTGCGTCATCGGGCCGGATTTTTACCACCTGCGAGTCCGCGAATCGGCTCTCCATCCAGCTATGGTGTGTTACTGGCTTTCACAATAAAGGTCTTTTCTCAGAGGGGTTGGTGGCACTGGGGGGGGGGGGGGGGGGCTATTCATTAGAACCAAGTCTGGGGCATGTTGTATTGGGGCGGTAGACATGCTGGATGTTGATGCACGGGGAGGGGGCGGGCGTGGGAAGGCTGGTCATGTGATAGCGCTGGCGATGGCAAACAGCATGTGCGCAAAGCGGCCTATTTACAAAAGTACCAACATCTACTCTGGGCTGACCGGACCCCCCCCCCCCCCCGTATAATGTATAGATAAATCAGCGAGCTGGCCCCCATATAATGTAGAGATAAATCAGTGAGCTGGCCCCTGTATAATGTATAGATAAAACAGTGACCGGCCCCCTGTGTAATGTATAGGTAAATCAGTGACCGGCCCCTGTATAATGTATAGATAAATCGGGGAGCCGGCCCCCGTATAATATATATAGATAAATCAACGAGCTGGCCCCCGTATAATGTATAGATAAATCAGTGAGCTGGCCCCTGTATAATGTATAGTTAAATCCGGGAGCCGGCCCCCTATATAATGTATAGATAAATCAGTGAGCCGGCCCTCTGTATAATGTATAGATAAATCAGCGAGCTGGCCCCCATATAATGTATAGATAAATCAGTGACCGGCCCCCTGTATAATGTATAGATAAGTCAGTGACCGGCCCCCTGTATAATGTATAGATAAATCGGGGAGCCGGCCCCCGTATAATGTATAGATAAATCAGTGAGGGGGCCCCTGTATAATGTATAGATAAGTCAGTGACCGGCCCCCTGTATAATGTATAGATAAATCAGTGAGGGGGCCCCTGTATAATGTATAGATAAGTCAGTGACCGGCCCCCTGTATAATGTATAGATAAATCAGTGACCGGCCCCCTGTATAATGTATAGATAAATCAGTGAGCTGGCCCCCGTATAATGTATAGATAAATCAGCGAGCTGGCCCCCATATAATGTATAGATAAATCAGTGAGGGGGCCCCTGTATAATGTATAGATAAGTCAGTGACCGGCCCCCTGTATGATGTATAGATAACTCAGTGACCAGCCCCTGTATGATGTATAGATAAATCAGTGACCGGCCCCCTGTATAATGTATAGATAAATCAGTGAGCTGGCCCCCGTATAATGTATAGATAAATCAGTGAGCTGGCCCCCGTATAATGTATAGATAAATCAGTGACCGGCAGACCCCTGTATAATGTGTAGGTAAATCAGTGAGGGGGCCCCTGTATAATGTATAGTTAAATCGGGGAGCTGGCCCCCTGTATAATGTATAAATGATGTTAAATCAGTGAGACGTGCAATACTGCGCTGTGCAGTGGGGGGAAGCGCGACATGTGGAGCAGTCACCATGGAAACAGAGCATTCTGCAGCAAAACAGAAATGGCGTCATTGTTACGCGTCGCCTTTGCAACCCACTAATCCTTGCGGTCAGCACATTAACCCTTCAGCCACCACAGCTGGAAATGTTAGGCATTGATGGCATTGCTATGGAAACGTTAATAGCTGACCCCCTAGCACGGTTTCTAGCTGCTCTGTGCTCTGTGGGAGAGCCCACGCCTCCCTCCTAAAACATGGGGGACAAACTTCGTCCTGGCAACAGTTTCGCAACAGAAATTTAGCGGCCTCCCGAATGACATACTTCCGCCTGCAGGGACGCTCCCCCGGAAGTGAGCTGGAGCTGTCGCCGTGGCCGAACCGGAAATGCAGCGTTACCGGGAAACATGGCAGCAGGAACAGTGGGTGCTGGGGAGGGAGCGGAGGATGAAAGGGACATGAAGCAGCTTCAGGCGGATATGAGGGAGTCCGGGGCCCAGCTCGGCCGAGGCACCGGGGATAGTGAGTACGGGGGTGTGGTCTCTGGGCAGTATATCTTTTTATTACACGTTTCTGTGTCGAGGGCGTAGGGGCCCCCGAGCGCTGTTCTCATTGATTCAGTTCCTGGTATTTCTTGCTGGGTCTCTACTTCAGACCTGTTCCTGATTTGCCCCCTGCCAAGGTGGGGCAGTTTAGTGTTGCTGGTTACGTGTGTTGCCCTAATGCAGAAACACCTGTGATTAGAGGTGCTGTCCCGGTGCCCCCCCCTCTTCCCCGTGCCGTCAGCCCCCTAACCCCTGTATAAAATGGAGGGACCGGTCGTTAGATTCTGGTCTCACGTCTCTCTCGGTTTCCTTTGTGGCTCAGGAGGGAACCGTCGGCTGAAGTACCTGAGTCTGGCCGTGCTGGTCGTACAGAACGCCTCGCTCATCCTCAGCATCCGCTACGTCCGGACCCTCCCCGGCGAGCGCTTCTTCTCCACCACGGCCGTCGTCATGGCGGAGATCCTCAAGGGAGTCACGTGCATTCTGCTCGTCCTGGCACAGAAGAGGGGTAACCTGACGTTCTCTGTGTAATAAGCCACGGAGTGTGTTCGTATCCCGGCACACAGAAGGTGGCATTGCACGTGTTAATAGTCCAGTACACAGATGTGGCTTTGTGTGTGCGTGTGGTAATATTCGTGTGTGGCATTGTGTGTGTGTAGTGACGTGACACATTTGGGGGTGTGGTAATATTCGGGTGTATGGCATTGTGTGTTTAGTGACATTCACGCGTGTGATAATATTCGTGTGTGGCATTGTGCGTGCGTGTAGTAATATTTGGGTGTGTGGCTTTGTGCGCATGGTAATATTGTGCGCGGGTGTTGACACATTCGGGTGTGTGGCATGTGTCACTGATCCGGTATTCTGTTACGTGGCTCCTCTTAGGAAATATCAAGGAGCTGGTTGTGTTCCTGTACGACTCGGTCATCGTGCAATACGTGGACACTCTGAAGCTGGCCATACCCTCCTTGATATACACTCTGCAAAACAACCTGCAATACGTGGCCATCTCTAATCTCCCCGCAGCCACGTTCCAGGTGAGACGACTCGACACGTTCACGTCTCAGGCTCGATGTACTAGTCACGTTTTAACGTGGTTTGTTCTTTCATGTTTCTCCAGGTCACGTATCAGCTGAAGATCCTGACGACTGCCCTCTTCTCGGTCCTTCTCCTGAGAAAGAGTCTGTCCCGGCTGCAGTGGGGGTCGCTGGTGATCCTGTTTGCTGGCGTGGCCATCGTTCAAGCAGAACAGTCTGGCGGAAAGGAGAGCGTGGCTGCAGGTGGTCAGAGCTACGTGGTTGGCCTCATGGCCGTGGCTGTCTCATGTCTCTCCTCGGGCTTTGCCGGCGTGTACTTTGAACGCATTCTGAAGGGCAGCTCTGCATCTGTGTGGCTGCGCAACGTTCAGTTAGGCATCTTTGGCACAGCCCTGGGACTACTGGCCATGTGGCAACAAGATGGCGCTGCAGTGGCTGAACATGGTTTCTTCCATGGATATACACCTCTTGTCTGGTGTGTCATCTTCAATCAGGCATTTGGTGGTCTCCTAGTGGCTGTGGTGGTGAAATATGCAGACAATATCCTGAAAGGCTTTGCCACGTCTCTGTCTATCGTGGTATCTACAGCTGCCTCTGTTCACCTCTTTGGTTTCCACGTGGATGTTCCATTTGCTCTTGGTGCAGGACTGGTAATCGGGGCAGTATATCTATACAGCCTCCCAAGGACGCCAGATCCTCCTCCCTCCTCCGCCGGTCAGGCTTCCTCCCACAAGGAGATCTTCCTTCCCAAGTCAGTGCTTCCCAAGTGACCAAACATCAGTAACGTGGCTCCATCTCATCCTAACAGAGCTAAAGACGTTACAGGGCGGGGATCCCTCTCCTGGATACTAGGAGAGCGGGGGCGGGGATCCCTCTCCTGGATACTAGGAGCGCGGGGGCGGGGATCCCTCTCCTGGATACTAGGAGCGCGGGGGCGGGGATCCCTCTCCTGGATACTAGGAGCGCGGGGGCGGGGATCCCTCTTCTGGATACTAGGAGCGCGGGGGCAGGGATCCCGCTTCTGGATACTAGGAGGGGGGATATTATGAGGGCTCATTCTCTTGCTGCTTTGTGAGGACGTGATACTTTAAGGGCCCGTTCACACACCTGTATTCGTGGATGTATTGTGTGGGAATGGTGAATAATATTCCACGCGCTCAGTCAGCTGCAGTTTATAAACTGGAAAGGTTACCAAGGGGTTAATAGGTCTTCAGATGGTGAATGAAGTGTGCGGTGTTTAGGCGAGGGGCGGGTTCGTTTCCGTGGCCCTTCAGTTCAGCAGATAACCCGGGAGAAGATGCGGCAGGAAAGCGCATGCTTGGTAGGCGACAGTCACAGCGGGCGGTTCCCTGTATGTCACGTGTGGTGGCGAGCCGCGTGCTGTGATTGTATGTCACGTGTGGTGGGGAACCGTGTGCTGTGTTAGCTTGTCACATGTGCAATAGGAATGGCTGCAGAGCCTCTACTGCCTGCAGGGTTCCTGATCACAATGTTAGTGATGGCTGACTTTTGTATCCCAGAGGCCACGTGTGGTTGGCGTGTTTGGAAGCAAGCGGCCAGGGCCCCGTCTCACAGGTTACTCCTGATGTGCGCGACAATCTGCGAGTGCGTTGAAACCAGCTATTTGTGGGTGGAGGGGGGCTTTTAATCCTATGAATAATGTGGGGACTCCGTTCCGGGGGGGCTGTCAGTGATGGGAGTTGGTGGCTGGAGGGACCCGATCGGCTCTACTTTTGCATGATTACGACGGGACTAAAAACCAAACGTTTCAAATAAAAATGCTTTGTATTTATTTTACTTTCCGTCTCGTCTGTTTGTGCCGATAACACGAGCTTTACTGACCCTTAACCCCTCGCCAGACCCCTTAATCCCTCGAGCCACCGGCCCTGGAGCTCCAAGTACCTGCACCTGTAGGGAGCTGCCAGCAGCCACGCAGAAGAAAATGAAGTGCAGCGGCTCTCTAGCGCCCCCTTGTGCATGCGCATGCTAACCTTGGAACACCTCATGGCACGTCCTAGAAGCTCCCCGCTCCCTCTGACAGGTCTGCGGGCATCCATCCCACGCTCAGACCTCACCAAACGTGACTCGGTTTAGAGGATTTTGGGAAATTTTTTAATTCTGTCACTTTGTAAAACGTCTTCTTGGAGCAAATGAGAAAGAAAGAAAGAAAGAGGCTCCTGTGAGCAAAAAATAACCCTCCTTCTGCTTTACTAAGCCGTGGCTTCCTGATAAAATCATCAACATTTTTCTTTTTTTTTATCTTGCAGGGTCACTTCCAAGCAGAAAGGCTCGTGATGGCCGTCCGGCGGGTACATGGCCTATACTGCCCCCCCACGGGAGCTGCTGCCCCTGTGATCGGCTTCTAGCCACGTGCCAGACGCTCGGAGGGCCCCGCTTCTCCCTTATGCCGTCCTCACTGGCCTGCATGTCTTCTTCACAGCTCCAAGTAAAAGCCTAAACATGGAGCAGGTCCGATGGAAGAGGGGGTACCACAGAGACCCCCTAAGCATGCTGGGCAAAAAAACGTGACCCTGCTGACTCCCAGCTACTGCAGCCATCTTTATACAGCTGGAGGCAGAGTATCCATTCGCACATGTGGGGGCCCCTAGGCAGGTGCCTGATGGATAATCTGCCACTGGGGTGCAAGACCATCCGAGACCCCCATTAACCCAGAACAGCAAACGATGACTGTAAAACCAGACGGACACAGATGCTTTGCTTAAAAAGTGTTGCTGGTGTCGCTTTCAGCAGCTAAATCTTTGTATTAAATCTGTCCGTGGCATTGTTTGGTGGTGTTTGGTTTAGAACAGTTCAGTTCATAAGCCGAGATCAGAACCGGTGCCGTCCGCTCCATTCCCTGACCCCCCCCCCATCCCCCATCAACCACCATCGGCGACAGCGCAGATAACTGAGGGGGGGCACGGGAAACATGTATATTTCATCACCCGCCACGATTTACCACACAAAATGGGACTGAACCTTAAAAAAAAATTCACCGAATAAGGAGTTTAAAATCATTTATTCTGGAAAAAAAATTAAATAAAAAAGCCACGCTCACAGTAACCGGATCCTTGGACATAAAGTGCTAAGAAGTCCCACACGCGTGTGTCACGTGTCTCATCCAGTGGGGTGGATTATGTCTGCTAAGGCACGCTTCATGATGGGCAAGATTTCAACCCCTCATCTGCTGAACGCAGGCGGCTATGTGACCAATCGCCATTTGTCCAGGCAGAAACGGTGTTAACATGTTACCATGGTAACGGCAAAAATGAACAGCTCGTCCAGTGAAATGTTATGCGGGGGGGGGGGGTTGGGGAGGCACAAATATACAAAATAAGTCCACAAATACATATACATTTCTATAGAATATTCACATATTTACAGTCACCCCGGCGGGTCCCTTCCACGGTCACGGAACACATCAAGCACAATTATGGAATGTTTCGTGTTTGGCAAATGGGGAACGTTGGCAGTGGTTCTGGTTGGAGAATCAGACATCGGCCGGCCTGGTGTCAGGCGTGATGTGTGATTCCGTGTGCGGGGCTAGCGTGTAAGGAAAACAAACTCCATGTATAGAACCTCACGTTGTCCGTGTCCTTTCTCAGCACACTGAAGCCGGCTGTGCGTCTGACGCATGCGCACATGATGCGTTCGTACAGGCACCTCCAATGCGCGATGGTACAAGAGACTGCGCATGCGCGGAGGCGGCTCCGCGTGAGCGGCAGACATGCGCAGAGGCAGCGTGTAGTTATTGCTTTTTCTCAGGTACTTTGGTTTGTGTCACAGGAAACGGCTGGGCAGCCGCAGACCACGGGCAGATGTGATGTCACTGCAGGCTCCACCCCTCCAAGAACTGGACTCCACCCACCACCCCCAAACATTTCTTAGCCTGTGCACAGAGCAGCACTCGGGGGTCAAAGAGCAAGTGCCATCCGTGGTTGGGGTCACAATAGGCAGGAATACCAGGCATGACAACACAAACTACCCGCTAGTGTACAGACATGGTACAGACACGCACACGCCTAGCTCCACGCGTGGAACGATTATCAAGCACCGCGCGCAAAAAATAAATTAAATAAATTAAAAGCACAGGGTGAGACGGTGTGGGTTTAACCCCCTCAGTGCCAGGGGTATAGCTACAAGAATTAGGTGGGTATGAGGGGCTTTAACACAAATAAGACCCCCCCCCCTCCTTAACACCCCCACAAGGAAAATCAGCACTGATATTGCATGGCACAAAATCCGAATACAAATTACCCAAATTCAACACAAGACACAGGGGCCCCTCCTACTTCCTACACGCTTAATCACAGAGGCCCCTCATCACACAGCGCCCTCTGCGGGTAATGGGGCCAGCCACGCATGATAAAACCGGGACAGACCGGTGACCGCATGACAAGAGCAGCAGGAGGTGGGGGACGATAGTGCAGTGAAGTTATCTGTGGGGAACCGAGACACGGGGCCCCTCCGAGTCATATGGCTTAACGTGTTACAGAAACTTGGACAAAGCGAGAGGCTGGATCCGAGTACGGAGCGGGATCGGGATCTGCCATCCGCGCAGAAAGCACAAGGCACCCAATGCGCAGGTCTGGAGACAGCAAGTCGCACTGTGGCAGTGCCGTAGCTTCACGTGGCAACCCCTCCCCCTCCCGGGCTTCTTGGGGTAGTTCTCCAAGTCAGACTTTGGCTCGTCGCCGGGTCCCGGGGACACAGAGCTGATCTGAGGGAACAAGGGGTGGCAACGGCCTCTGAAGACTCAGCTGTTACTTGACACCATGTTGATGACATGTTCCAGCTTCTGGCGCAGTTTGTGTTTCCGGCAGTAGGAATCGCGGTCCATCGCGGTGAGAACCTGGAAGAGGAAGCCAAGATATTGCACCAGGCGGACAGCGATATGAGTGAGTGAGAGTGAGAGTGAGAGTGAAAGGGGAACGGGATGAGAGGAGAGAGAGGGAATGAATGAATCATGGACTCAACTGCACCTGGCGACAAACAGCTAACAGCTGTCTGTTAATGGCAGATGTTTGGCCCGCGGGATATAGCGAAGAGATGCCAACACAATAACCTCGACACCCCCCCCCCCCCCCCCCAAGCAAAAGGGTTCGGGGCAAAACTCACCTCCTCGCGGTATTTGTTCACATAGAAGTAGAGTTCACTGAGAGCGCTCAGAGAGTTAAACTCATTGGCGTGAAGCCTCGATTGTTCCACCAGGTAGGCATCCATGTCCTGGTCACTGATGGGTGGCATTTTACTGATGTCTCTGTAGTACCTGCATTTCAAGAGAGAACATGTTGGATTAGGGAGCCCAAGGGGCATCATGAGAGAGACTCTTCAAATTAAATTGTGGGGATATAACAGCCTTTGGAGGCAAATTACAGATGAGGCTCCCAGAAGTCAGCTCGACCGGCGTGGCTCATACATTTTGGGGGCAAAACTGCCCTGTTGAAAAGCTACAACTGATGTCCCTTCTGCGGGGTGGGAGTTGAAAGCCACCAGTAAAGACATTTTGTAGAGTCATTAAATTGTTTACATTCACCAACCGCATCGCGTGGACTTCATCCATGTCTGGAGAAGTGGAACACATTAGGTAACTCCTGAGGGGAGAGTTCCCAAAAACTTATGGGATCGACCTCAAATCATCAGGGAAAAGGACAAAATACTGGATGAAAAGCTGCGTGAACCGGGGGCCTCTGCTCCTTCCTGTCCAGGCTTCTTTACATTGGCCACGAGTAAGGCCACTAAAACCCGTCGTGGCCCATTGACAACAAAACTGGCTCTCACCTCTCCACCCAGGTCTTGTAGTTGGGGATGTCCTTGGCGTAGAGCAGCTTATTACTCGGAGAGTCCTTTCCCAGCCGATGCTCAGAGGTGGAACATGAATCCATGAAGGTTTGAGCCACCACGGAGAGACAGGCGTCTGTGATGCTGCTCTTGTGAATGTCAAAGACAAACTGGGGGTTCTTGATCACATTCACCCAAAATCTCAGTGGGAGGCTGTGATGGAAAAGACAATGTTTACAGCTTCATGTCATTCCCCAAACAAATGGATAAAACCAAACCCCAGAAGAATGGAAGCTGCCACTTACAGAAAATGTGCGACTGAACGGCTTCCAGTGGGTGGGATGTGGGCCAGAGGGGACAGCGGGCTCTGGAGGTTGAGTTCCCATCTCATTCTCAGAATCTCCTCCAGACATGCAACTCCCTGAGCCGCTTTCACCCCCAAGGTCTGGACAATCCCTCCCAACCCTCCCCAGCAGGGAGGCTGGCTTTATCCTGGTGGCTTCCGCTTAAACTTTCCCTGCAGAATAACCACGCTGAGCCCCCACGCCACAAGTTTCTCACCAGTTGCTTTTCCAGGTGTGACGAACGTCCGGATCGGTGATTTGCCGATGATCTGCTTGCTCATCTAAGAAGTCAAACATGTATTTGATGGCGAGAGGAAGGGCGCTGCCCCTGTGCGCGGTGCTGAACACGGTCTCAAAAAGGTCATCGACAAACTTCTGCAGCGTTCCCTGTGGATGGTACCAAGAGTCAGTCTAGAGCCACCAGTAGAAAACACATTCCTTCAACTATTTTTCCCCAGTGTGACTCGCACCTTGGTGGCCAATAACCGGGTCAGGTAGATCTCAGACACCATTTTGCTGCCACGGTCGCCCTCTTTGTGATCAGTGTGGTCGTGATTTTTCACAAGGTGCCACAGTTTGGTGCCAGTCTCCTGGTCCGGAGTAATCATGGGGGCGCGAGAGCGCAAGCTGTCCGGGCTGCTGGATGTCCGCAGGAGACTCTCTAATCGGGAGAGAGCAGTTAGACGTTGGGATGTAGCTCACTTACCGAAACAAGGAAGAATTTGCCCCCCTGTGTGGACGAGGGCAGCGAGGGGTTGATTTTGTTTTAGACATTCAAGTGCCAGTAAAGCCAATGAAGCGGCTGCGATTGGCGGAAGAGCACTGGAAGTAAACGAATGCCCACGGCTCCACGTACGTACCGTATCGGCTGAGAGAGCGCGTAAAGGTGAACGAGTTGGTGATGTTATAGGCAGACACCTGCTTGGGAATTAGAGCCACCGTGGAGCCATCTGTGACCTATGCAGAGACAGACGGCGCGAGAGAGACATCAGTCACTGAATGGAAGGACTTCGCCTATAAGCGAGTGTCGTCTGCGTTACCCCACCTGGTAATGCACCAACGAGTTCAGCCTCTTCCAGTCGCACTCGATCTTCGTGGTAACGTCCTCATCCTGCAGGATTACGCGGGTGATCCGACCCTGACGCCATTCTGCACGGAATCAAGAAGGTTAGGACCCCGTGTCCTCCGACGCCCCACAGACCCTGCACCCCCTCTCTACTCACCCAAGTCCATGTCTTCAGCTTTTGGCCTCTGGGTGTAAGGAATTCCCTTATAGACGGCATCCAGGAGCTTATCCTTAACCTGGGTCACCGTGTCACAGTTCAGGACTTTCACCAGAATCTCGGTCCCGTTTTCACTTTCCGGGCAAATGCAGCTTAGGGTCTGAGGGAAATGCAAAGAGTCACAAAGCGTGTCTGACGAAGGGGCAGCTTCTCGGGGCAACTGGACTCACCAGCACTTTGTAGTCAATCTGTTGCCGAATCAGCTTGTCCTCGCTCAGCGAGTATCGCGCCTCCCCAGTGATGGCATCGATTGGCCCCTTTTCCATTTGTTGTTTGATGGCGCAAAATAGCATGAACAGGGGCTCCCCAGCACACTCCTAAAGGACAGAAAGAGCGTGAGCACTGTGCCACGGGAGCCACGCAAACGTCCACAGACAACTCTCCCGTGGACAGCTGCCTCGTGCGACGCGTCATGCAAACCCCTTGCAGTCCCCTCCGTGTTACCTTCAGAAACTTGTACAGCAGAAACGTGAACCAGTTCGTTAACATCTTCTCTGCCACAGACTCTGTCCTGAGGAGACATCGCAACAGTCACATGCCACACGTGACCCCTGAACTGTATCCCGCTGCAGACCCCCCGGGACCCCAAACTTTGCCACAACCCACGCTATGGGGGTTCTCACCTGCGCAGCAACAGCTTTGGGTGGTTCTTACTCTCCAGGTTCTTCTCGATCAGGTCACTGAGCAGCTGTTTCAGTAAAACCGTGGCATACTCCATGCGTCCTTGTAGTGTGACCATGGTCAGGGATGCCACGTTGCCACGGTCACGCATCGAAAAGCTGCGTTGAGCCTCCAGGGTATGAATAAACGTCAGAAGGAACGTCTTGTTATTCAGGAGCTGCCCAAAGAGGCGAAGAGCCTTCTCCACATTGGGTGGGATCTGTGGGGAGTTTAATGGGTTAATCGTGGGACAGTCGCTGCTCCCCTCGTATCACCCGTCACATTTCACCGTGCCGGCCGGCTGCCATTAACCACGATTTCTATACCGAGAGCTCCCACGAGACGGTCAGGGAAACGCACATCACTCACATCCAGCTCCTTCAGCACTGGGTGATCCTCGATGCCAGGGAACAGGACGCGCATGGCGTAGGTTTTATAATCCAGAAAGGGGATCTTGACTCCGTCCATGTTATTGGTCAGCTCGTTGATGTCCGTCTGGAGCTCAGCGAATGCTGCAGACACGGAAAGGAAAAAAGAGTAAGACGAAGCCCCGCTCCAGCCTGTGGGCCCCCCCCCCCCCGGCTCCAGCCTGTGGGCCCCCCCCCCCGGGGTCCAGCCTGTGCCCCCCCCCCCCGGGGTCCAGCCTGTGCCCCCCCCCCCCCGGCTCCAGCCTGTGCCCCCCCCCCCCCCCCGGCTCCAGCCTGTGCCCCCCCCCCCGCTCCAGCCGACAGGAAAGGGCGTCTCCATTACAGGCTACAAGGGCCCATCTTCTTACCTTCTTTGCATTCCAGAGCTACGCGAGACTCCAAATTATCCATCTGCATCTGAAGCCTTTTGAGGGTGCGATCGGCATCGCGGGTTTTCCTTTTATAGGCAATGAGCACGGCAATAATAGCGAGCAACAGGAGCCCTCCTCCTGCACCAATCCCAACAATGGCCGGCAGGGTCAGCAAGCTGTCGGCGTAGATCCTCAGGGTGCCCGGGGTATACTCCAGTCCCCCAACTAGGACCTAAGAGGAGAGACACAGAGCGTACAATACAGACATCAGGAACTCCCCGCTCATGGGCTGGCGTCGCGTGGCTGGCGCTGCACTCACGGTGACGCGGTGTTCCCCCGTCTGGCTGGGAGAGTCACACACCAGCTGCGTGTCCGACACGGTGAAGGAGCACGGCACGTCTCCGATCAGCACGGTGTAATTCAGCTTGGCGCCTCCGGGGGCAGCAGGCTGCAGGTTCCTTCCCTGTAGAAGGCAGACACAGGGTGAGGCAGACACAGGGTGAAGCAGACTATCCGCCGGGGGGCCCAGGGACCCCACCGCGAGATACGCTCACAGACATGCGCACCTTGAGAATCACATGCGAGCCGGGTTTGATCTCCAAGGTGCCGCCAGGTCCAAAGGGCTCCAGAGTGGGGTTCGGGAAGTACGTGAAGGACGTGAAGTTCAGAGAGCGCAGACCGGTCACATTATCCAAGACAAACCCAAACTCGTCCGGCTGCACCCCTTCTTCTGGCGTAAAGTCCTCAGCGGGGGGCAGGATCCCAGGGGCTTTGCACAGCATTAGGGTGTCATTCAGAATGTGGCAGGTCTACAGAATGAGGCAACATATGAGCTGCGCCACGCTGTGTGGCAACGACACACAGCAACCCAACCCCTACCTGCGCGTCACTGCCCTCTACGCCCGTCCCTAAATATTTACCGCCTGCTGCCCTCTCCGGGCACTCCGCTCCCGCACAGACACTCACATTAACGGTTTCCATGTCAGAATACTTGGCGCGCACGCGTGGCTCCTGGATGGTCAGTAGGTTCGTGCCGGTTACTGTGATTCCGGTACTGCCGCTGTATGAAGGAGCAGATCAGAGTCAAAACACAGGAGAAACTGGGAGAACGTGGCCCCCAGAGCCCAGTCCCGAGGGCATTAGGGAATCGCAATTACCCCAACCACCCAACTTACTTATAAATACTCCATGATGGCTCGAGCCGCAAAATGGTGGGGTCCTCGGTGTAAAGGTAACTGACGTTGGGGTTCCTCACACTCGCTTTATCAATCTTTAAGGTAATGGACGCCAGGCTCGGGCCCCGAGAAGACGGCGGTGAAACGCAAACGATCTCTCGCAGACTCCTCCTGCAAAGAAGTCACAAAACTGACCACAGCCTGTCGGGGGGGCATTAATGGGGTTCCAAGGCAGGACAGCCGGCCGGGGGGGGGGGGGGGGGGGGACTATAGTGGAGGACCGTCACGTACCTGACAAACCGGCACTCAGAATCCTTCAGCAGTATAGACACGGAGCTGCCGGCATCCAGGTTCCGGCCGCTGATGGTGAGACGTGTGCCACCCGCTGCTGGACCTCTTAAAGGGCTTACAGCGTGGAAACCGGGGGTCTGAAAGGAGCAGCAAGACACGGGGTATTATCCCGGCAATCTGCCCTCCCAAAAGCATATGCACTAGCTCCCTGCCCCCGCACATAACCACAGGTTGCCCACCCCTGGTGATTAATGCCCCATGGTTACCACAAACGTATACAGCTGCTCTGACTGGGTCCGGTACTCGGCACTGCAGTCTCCGACACACAGCTCAACTACCCCGGGCGCAGGATTCGGGACCAACGACTCTTCCATTTCACAAACAATTCTAGAGCGGGAAAACATGAATGAGTCACGTGGCCAACAAGACGTGGGCCCTAATAATTATATAACAAACACGCTGGCGACCCACACGTACGGCCTGTAACTATTGAGCCGGGTGTTTTAGGGTGTAGCAGAATGAGGAAACAGAACTTTTCGGTGGCCCAGGACCGGTTCCTGTGACCGACGGCTGCCAACAGAAGCCGAGAATCCACGAAAGGGCAGCAGAGGCACCTCTCGCCACGCCATACAAACCACACATTGTTCTGGGACACGAGCCGGCGCGTAGCTGGAAGCCATGACCCTCGGTTCAGACACATGACTGCTTCTGGCCACACAGGGTTCAGCATTATGTGCCCCACTGTCTGATCACTAATCACATACATGTGACACGCATGCGGCAGCAAGCATGCGCAACAGCGATCTCCGTTTTGCTTGCCACGTACCTTTCGGCGCTGACGTACTGGGCAGGCACAGACGTGCACTGCACCCCGGCCACCTGCACCCACACCTCCCGTGCCAGGAGCCCGAGATTTGCCCCGTTAATAGTTACTGTGGTCCCGCCCTCCCGGGGCCCGGTCACAGGATGGACCTGGGGAGAGAAAAACCACAAAGCTAACCAGAGGGACCACACAGCCCTCCAATCACAGAGGGAAGGCACCAGAGGGACCACACAGCCCTCCAATCACAGAGGGAAGGCACCAGAGGGACCACACAGCCCTCCAATCACAGAGGGAAGTCACCAGAGGTACCACACAGCCCTCCAATCACAGAGGGAAGGCCCCAGAGGGACCACACAGCCCTCCAATCAGAGACAGAAGGTGTCAGACTTACCTCACTAATCCTGGGGTTGGTGCAGCGCGTGTTCCGCTTACTGAGATGCATCCAGTTTGATTTGGGAGTCGGACAGTATTGGCGCAGCAGGCACCTGCCCTCCGACACACACCAGCCACACTCAAAACGTGGATCCGCTTTCAGGCAAAGCCCGCAGCTCTCACGCTGGGCCGGGCACTTGTACAGGAGAGCTGAGATGGAGAAGAGTCTGAGTACAGACCACAGAGCCCAGGACAGGCGTGGACGGGTCAGTGGGGGGTGAGGCCAGGTCAGTCAGGCGTGGCAGGGTGGGGGTGGTTGGGAGCGGAGTGTTGGGGTTTATTACCTCTGAACGTGTCGGGTTTATCGATGTGAAAATGTCCATCCCAAACTATGGAGAATCCCACGGAGAGGTCCCCAGACTCGTTCCCTTCATACGTGTACTGAAAGACACGGGGATTCTAGAACACGGCACATATGACGTGGATGCGCCCAAATTCACGCCCAGCAAGTTTTCACCCTAACCCGTCCCCTGGTGTCAAAGTAGCTGATCAGCTAAATGGTGCACCCCTTAAATCCCTGCTACAGCAGACAGCGATGGTGGTAAACTGGTCTATAAGGCCAGATCCGGAACACGTGTCCACGAGAACAGGTTCCTGGTCCCCAAATATTTTGACTCTTCCCGTTAACAACCCAGTGTACAAATGAACACGATGAAAGGGTTAAATGCAGATATACCCTCACATGGCATCCGGGGCAGTACCAGGAGGCAGGGAAAGCTCTCCGGTTCCTGCTGTTTCCATAGTAACAGATCGGTCACCTAGCAACTTTCATCATCTCTCACTTCATTGAAAATCTCCCTCTGCATCAGGTTGTGGGAAAGACAACAGCCCCTAATTTACGTGTCGAGCGAGGGGTTATTTTTTGACCCCCAGTTACAGAGAGTCCCTTAACGCAACCGGCCTATCACAGGCATGCGGGAGCCGCACAAGCCCTGTCTCATGTAACTGCCCCTTCCAGACCCTCTTATCTACCCCTTTAAACCCCCTAGTGGTTGTGAAGCAGGATGCTGTTTCCATGGTTACACTTACAGAGGTGTTCTGGCACTGGACGCTGCTGCTATTGAATCTGACCGCCGGGACGCGCTGCACCTTTCCCTGGATATGGAAGATGCACTCATAGTTCTTCTGCCCTGACTGTGGCTGGGGTAAGTTCTTGGCTTTGAGGGTAATCGGCTGAACCACCCCGACTGGTATGAGGATCTCTCCTGTGGGGATGATCTCTGGGCAGCCCTGAAACACAGCAGATGAAGAACTATGAGAGGCATGAGGGCCAAAAGAGGGGGGGGGGGGGAGAACAGAGAGAGGGGGGGGGGGGAGAACAGAGAGAGAGAGGGGGAGAGAAAGAAAGAAATTGGGAGCGGTGGGCAGAGACGGAGAGACAGGTACAGAAACACAAGGTGGGACAGAGAGGGAACGCGAGGGGAGAGGCACAGAGAAGGGGGTTATTGTTGTCCGTCTTTAAGACATGGAGCGCCGGGATATGATGTCATATAGGGATATACGGAAACCATTTATACCCCCCAGCAGGACGCTATGTGGCTAGAGGAATCGGCAGCACTAGGGACCAGACAGGGTTAATAAGCTTGTTAATAAAAGCCGCAGCTGATCCGACGCATTGATCCCCCCCCCGTGACACAATTTGGTGTGAATTCTCGCTTTCTTGCACCTAACCGGTGCTGCTGACGGAGGCGGGTACAGAGTGGGGGAGGAACCGGCTGCCCCACCCCCGCAAGGCGAGGAACCAAAACCCAGTAAGTTAACCTTGGGAGGGATCATAACACCCATCACCCTCATACCTCCGTGCTGTTCACGCGGCCCTCTATGAAGAAGCAGTCCTCTGCGTTGTGAGTACACACGTGGCGGTATTTGCACCAGTGGCACGAGTACGAGCTGCTCACGCACGTCAGACACCTGCAGGACCAAAGAGACCGTGAAAATGGAAACACTCCACCCCGCCAATCACCCCTCACCTCCCCCCTCCCCACCAGGCAGCCCGGGGCACTTTACGCGAGAGACGTACGACTGGAGGACGCTGCAGTTGTAGAAAACAAAGTCCGTTTGGGCAAATCTCAGGCCGGTCTCCTTGGATCGGAGCTGGAGCTGGACGGTTTGTGTGGCGCCTGCAACAGAGAAAAGGCAGGTGACGTCCACGCCCGCCGCCGGGAACACAGGTAGGTGCCGGGAACACCAAGCGTTTCCAAATTACCGTATCCGGTAGAAACGGCGGGAAGGTCACGCAGCGAGGGAGACGAGCAACGAATGTGCCCATCCTCCAGCATCGCTTCCGTTTCCGCGAAATCGCCGAAGGAACAGGCGACGCCGGCGGACAGGTCCGGAACGTTCTGCACTGACAAGACCAGCTGGGAGATGGAGAGACAGGGAGACGAGCAGAGTATTATGCTGCAGATACCCCCCCCGCAAAGTATTATGTTGCAGATAGCCCCGCCCCTGCAGAGTATTATACTACAGATTGCGGGGGTGGGGCTATCTGTAGTATAATACTCTGCGGGGGTGGGGCTGAGTATTATACTGCAGATACCTGCGCCCCGCTCCCAAAGATTATGCTGCAGATACCCCTAGAAACCAGCACTGGGGTAGAAGACCTTGTGCTTTACAGTACCCACCAGCTCAGAGAGCGCGCTGTATAACTGTCCCCCCTTCCCATCGGCACAGAGAGAGTGCGCTGTATAACTGTCCCCCCCTTCCCATCAGCACACGGAGAGCGCCAACGGTCTCTGTTCAGTGATTCTTACCCTCTGCTCCGGGACGCTCATAGACGCATTGTTTGGAGTCACGTCGAGGCGAACACATTGAGTGATGTTGGTGGTGAATCGATGAGTCTCCTCCGCTCGCTCACACTCACTCTGCCGGCAGCACCTGCACAACATGTCTTCATTAACAGCACATATGACCGGCCAAACACAAGCGTGTAACAACCCCGACCTGTATGCGGCCTGCAGACATCTTTATTAACAGCCAATCTTCTTCAAGTCCCACGCCTGGGACGCCGCCGACACGAGCCCCCGGCACTGGCAGGCGAGTGAGATATCGGTTGGGGGATTGGTGGGGAGGGTGGAGAGCAGTTTCTGATACGCAGAGGGCAGCCGGCAGCGCAGGAAGCACTTTCATTAAGTCAGTCGTATGAGTTACAATCGGATTAATTGTCCCGCAGGTCGCGGCCGTAAATCAGCCTCCAGGATAATTATACGGAGCGGCTGCCCGGCCATTACAGATCTGACCCCGGACGGCAGCCGCTCTTCATCTTTCTTTGTTCCAGATTTCCAGGGATACGTTAGATTTATTGCGTCCGTCAGATACATCTATGGACCCCACGGACAGGCAGATACATATCTAATGTGTACACAGAGCGGACAATTAAGTGAGGAGGGATTCTGGGGCAGTTACAATAAAGATGCAGTCCTAGGGACGCAGGTCTGGGGCAGTTTTAGGAAGGATGCAGCGCGAGGGGCATAGAGAATACGGTGAGCCGGAGAAGCCAAATATATCCCGTACCAATCCACCCATGAGCCGCCAACCAACATGCCAGGTGGATGCACGGCTGCTGACCGCCCGCTGAATGCGCATCGCAGGAAAGCTGAGCGCGTCACGCAACCTGCCGTGTATGGCAGACACTTACCTGTTGTGAAGGACACACCAGCCGCAGTGCGGGTCCCCTGACCCCAGGCACGATCTGCACGAGTCGTATTTCTGGCAGCTCTCCACAGGCACCCTGCTCACCTACAGGAAGAGATTCATTAGACTCGGAGGGTCTAGGGGCCCCCACATGAGGTCCGTGGGCCTGGTCCATGCAGGTCCCTCACCTGTTTGTCACTCAGAAGGTACACAGCCTGCCAATCCGGGCTGAACACCATGTCGCGCAGGATAGGCCGTCCACCGACAACCGAGATACTCTCATACAGGGCGGCCTCTGAAGGGCTGTCCACTCGGATCTATTGGGGCAAGAAGGTAGCGACAATCCGCCATGTGTGTCCACGGGATCAGACATCAACCAAGCATGGGATAGTACAGGATCAGAAACAAAAGGTGCAGACTATTGCCCCTGTCTTCTGTCCTTTACCCAGGTTATTGCCCCTGCCTTCGGCTCTTTACACGGACCTGGACAAGAAACTGCGCTTACTCTCCCTTTCCCACCGCCCTAGTCGCTAATGTAGGGTTTTCTACTTCATTAGCCTCTCCCCAGCCCATTTCTCTCCCGTACCACCCCAGTGCCACCTTCATAAACCGTCTACCCAACCCGCCCGCCTGCACCACCCAACGATGGCCAACACGTAGACAGGGGCATGTGATGGCTGCAAGGCGAGTGTGGGACAAACCCTGATGGCATCTTTATGGGAGGGTCTGAGTACTGAATGGTACCCCAAAGGCACTTACTTTTTTGAGGGTACCTGCGCGTGTGCCCACAAATACCACGGAGTGCTGGTTATAGCTATATGCGGCAACGCTGGACATGCCATCCACCTTCTCCTGAAACAGCGGCATCCCTTCAATAACTTGCAGACCACCGATGGGCTGATTCAGAGCCAGGCCACAGAAGCCATCGTTAATGAGTATAGGCTGGAGGAATATGGACAGTAAGAAACAACGGCAAAGAGAAACGCGCCAGGGAAGGAGGAAGAAGACGACGACGAGGAAAGGCCCCAGGGGAGGAGGAAGAAGACGACGAGGAAAGAGGCCAGGGGAGGAGGAGGAGGTGGAAGAAGAAGAAGACCAGGAAAGGAGGAGGAAGACGAGGGAAGGTGCGAGAAAGGAAGAGTGATGGAGAGAGACGGCAGCGTGCAGACACAGATGGGGGGGACAGTAACACTATTAGGATGGGAGACCATACGAGCAAAAGATTTCCTGTTTAGTAAACCCAAACGTCACGTTTATACAGACTTCAAGTCCAAAGGGTTTTATAGCCAGCGTAGCACTGAGTATACCTGGGTCCCGGAGCCACGTGGACTGGAATTGTCCTGCCACGTCGGCAATTTAGAAGAATTCTGTGACTATTCTGCCATAAGCCTCAGTCGTGGTTTACACGGGAAACCAGTAATTACAGGACTGGTAATAACGCAAATTTACAGCCATCAGAGATTTGGTCAAAAAGTCTGATCATAAAGGAATCCGACCACAGAAAAGATCCCAGAGTCTCCACCATCTGCCCCGAGTATCTGCCCCTGCGCTGGAGTCTCCACCATCACCCCGGGTATCTGCCCCTGCGCTGGAGTCTCCACCATCACCCCGGGTATCTGCCTCTGCGCTGGAGTCTCCACCACCGAGTATCTGCCCCTGCGCTGGAGTCTCCACCCCCGAGTATCTGCCCCTGCGCTGGAGTCTCCACCATCACCCCGGGTATCTGCCCCTGCGCTGGAGTCTCCACCCCCGAGTATCTGCCCCTGCGCTGGAGTCGACACCATCACCCCCGGGTATCTGCCCCTGCGCTGGAGTCGACACCATCACCCCCGAGTATCTGCCCCTGCGCTGGAGTCTCCACCATCACCCCCGAGTATCTGCCCCTGCGCTGGAGTCTCCACCATCACCCCCGAGTATCTGCCCCTGCGCTGGAGTCGACACCATCACCCCCGGGTATCTGCCCCTGCGCTGGAGTCGACACCATCACCCCCGGGTATCTGCCCCTGCGCTGGAGTCGACACCATCACCCCCGAGTATCTGCCCCTGCGCTGGAGTCTCCACCATCACCCCCGAGTATCTGCCCCTGCGCTGGAGTCTCCACCCGGGTATCTGCGAGAGAACGGGGGGGGGGGGGGGGGGGGTTTGAAGGTTTTACTTCTGATTTTTATTGTAGAGATGGGCAGTTGATGGCCGTGGTGTCTCTGCGTACATCGGGGGTGGGGGAGACTCACCAGAGCAATAAAAAGATAAGATTATAAGGCGAGCCGGGCCCTTCCCTTCAGAACACAAAGCCAGAAGATGAGGTCATGGCGGCGGCCGCTCTTTCCCATCACTCGGGACGAGCCCTCTGCGACCCACCGCCCCAGGGTTAGAGGAGCAGGACGGGGCCACAGCAGAAATAAAACATACAAAGTTACCCCCTCCTCCCCAAAACAAAATATTTCCGGCACATCTGCCGGAGCCATCAGGCGAGAAACATCCAAGAATGGAAGGGAGAGCAGACGCCACGGTGGGCGGGGGGGGGCATTAGGATAGACAGAGATCCCTGCACAGGCTTTACGCTCGGTCATACATAGAACACGCACCACGATGTTCAAGCATTCATTCAGCGGGGAAACGGACACGGACCGTACAGAAGACGCGCATGGATCAGGGTCACACGTATGAAGCGCTCACCGTGTTGATGCAGTGAAGCTCCTTGTTGAGCAGCCAAGGCAGCGAGAGCCGCCCCTCTCCGCGGTAACAGGACTGGATCCGTTCTTTAATGCGCTTATTAATTTGGCTGAGAGTGAAGAGGCAGAGAACGGACTCCCGGGGGGGGTTGGAGCGGTTTTTCTGCCCCTGAGAGAAGACGGTGTACAGCACCTCCTCGTCCTCGGGTATCCCCAGCGCCTGCGCGAGCTTCCGGCCGGGCCTGCTGAGGTACGCGCTCTGGATGAGCCGATACTCCACCCCGTCCTTGGTGCAGCCGACGGGGAACTCGACGTACGAGTAGAACTCGGGGTCTCCGGAGCACATGCGCACGATCTTGGAGGTGAAAAACTTCTCGCCCGTGGCGTCCAGCAAGGTCTGCTGCGTGTCCAGCTGCAGCGTCAGGAAGTAGACGAAGCCCCCGCTGACGAAGCCGTAGACGTAGAAGATGTCGAACGAGGGGTGAAGGGAAAGCGTGTCGGAGGGGACTTTGATCTGCGAGGACACAAACTCGTCCTGGTAGACCAAGCGGAACATCTCGGCGCTCTCC
Organism: Sceloporus occidentalis; assembly: GCA_023333645.1. Taxonomy (NCBI): domain Eukaryota; kingdom Metazoa; phylum Chordata; class Lepidosauria; order Squamata; family Phrynosomatidae; genus Sceloporus; species Sceloporus occidentalis. Next base: position 55,732 of record JALMGF010000531.1, on the reverse strand, counting down.
ACGTCTCGGACCAGCTTGCGGCTGGACAGCGTCGGGAAATACTCCGACTTGCCGTCAATAGACGTTCCAATGAAGAGCTTGCTCTGCTCCGCGTCCTGCTCCACGATGACCCCGGCCATGGAGTCGGGCTCACGGGCCCCCGATAGGTAATGCTCCTTGCGATGGTGGGGCTCGCCCAGCTTGAAGAGATCGTCTAAACGGAGGAACTGGCAGATGCCCTGCCACACGCTCCCGCAGGCCACCACGCGCTGCCCCGCGTAGTCTATGAGAAGGAGCCGGTTGACGTTATCCGACGGGGACAGCTTGTGGCTGCAGGCGCGCACGCTCGGCGGGGGGTAGCAGCGCGAATTGTCTTCGATGGGACCGGTCAAATGCGAACGAAGCTCTGTCAGATTCTCAGACAGACGGTATACTCTGTTCACAGCTCCCACGTACACGTCTCCGGTATGTCTGTGCACGGCCAGGTGAGAGAGAGACGTGTCCGTCACGTGGAAGCTCGGGAAGGACACAGAGGATCCCCCTCCAAAGGAAAAGCAAAGGAGAAAAGAGAAGAAACCCAGCAGAGGTCCCATGGCTCGTCTTCCCACCATTCTCAATATCTGGCACGGAAAAGAGGCAGAACTGCAGGCATCTGGTGCAGGGTCCCCTCTCTCAGCTGTGGCAGGTTCCTGGGGAGGAAGAACAGAAGACCGGTGACACATATGCAGAAGTAATAATCACAAACATTTCTACTTTCAGGACACAGACCCCCCCCCCCCCCACGATGAACCGCCACGCATCCCCAACCCTCACCCCTATCCTATGCTGAACCTCAACAAATCGCGCCAGCTCCACCGCCGGCCACCATCTCTCATTCTGCGACCACCAGAACTCATCACGTATTTGGGGTCCATGGTCCCCCCTCAACCGCCAAAACTGGGCTCTACACAGGGGGGGGGGTTTAGGGGCGACCGCCGCTATCGCGGGGCGGCACGAACGGCCGCTGCTATCGTGGAAAATCAGTGGATTTAAGCCACGTCTCCCCATGTCCTGTGACAATAAGGAGCGATAGCCAGGTTTCCACGGAGACTGAAGCGTTTATTTTTGGCACCCACCATATATTTTTAGCGGGTGAGAGGTCTGCAGACGCCACGTTCCCAATCAGAAAAATGACACACCAGCCCATGTCCCACGCGGACCCGACGCACACAACCGGCAGCCAATAACAGCCTCTCCGCTTTCAATAAGCCCCCCAATTGCCTTGGGAAGGTTTATTTAGTACTTGTGGACAGAGCGTGAGCCGCACACCACGTTTTATTGTGAGACACCCCTACTCCCATCACACAATTCCGAATAAGATGAAACCGGTTCCCCCTTCATACATAATGGCAGCCACGCCACTTCCCCAAACCCCCCACTTTCCAGTTCTATTCACTAAATACAGCCACAGATCCGAGATCACAGACTAAAACAAGCAACACATATGTGCTCAGAATCTGCCACGTTTGACCCAAGAGAGCAGCCATCCTACGTCCTGTTCTAAGGATCCGCAGGATTATTCCTGCCCATTAAATTACTCTGGATTGGGAAGCGGGTTTTATCCTTAGACGCAGAAAAAGAGGGAGATTCAAACAAATCCACAGAGAAAAGAATTTCACGCCTGGGGCTTTGGTTCCACGTCCCGGGTGGTGGAAGTGGACGGAGGAGCCAATCTGCTGCTATGGAAGGAGAGACCGCTAAGGTCCCCATCGCTCTCTTCCTCTCAGATCAATACGGCACCATCTTCCTTACCGAGGAATTTCCCTCAATGGAGACTTTGGGAGCGGGGGAGGTCAGTGGCAGATGGTGCGGTGGGGCGTGGCCCGTGGGCTCATCATTCGGTGCGAGAGTTTACGGCACGGACCAAAACCAGAATAGCCGGCCACCTGTCACAGCAACTCCCACAACGTTGAGCTAATGGGCAGAGCGGCCACCAGGATCACACTACGAGAGGTTGAATGCAGCACTCGGTAGTGAGATGGCTTACGAGCCACGGTACCACCATTTCCTTCAATAAATCCAAAATAAAGAAGCAGAGGCTCAGCACTCAATTGATAAGCTGAGTTTATTTCACACTACGGCCAACCAAAGGCAGAGCCCTGAAAACACACCGCAGAAGGGCCACGCAACCTCCGTTCCCGGCACGCTCCGCAGAGGGGGCCACGCAACCTCCGTTCCCGGCACGCTCCGCAGAGGGGGCCACGCAACCTCTGTTCCCGGCACGCTCCGCAGAGGGGGCCACGCTACCTCCGTTCCCGGCACGCTCCGCAGAGGGGGCCACGCTACCTCCGTTCCCGGCACGCTCCGCAGAGGGGGCCACGCTACCTCCGTTCCCGGCACGCTCCGCAGAGGGGGCCACGCTACCTCCGTTCCCGGCACGCTCCGCAGAGGGGGCCACGCTACCTCCGTTCCCGGCACGCTCCGCAGAGGGGGCCAAGCTACCTCCGTTCCCGGCACGCTCCGCAGAGGGGGCCACGCTACCTCTGTTCCCGGCACGCTCCATATCTGACACGGGTTATTCTGCTTGGAAAGGTTTATTTAGCGCTCGTGGACAGAGCATGAGCCGCACGCCACGTTTTATTGAGAAATTAATTATACAAGCTTTTTTACCCAAAAAGAAAAAAACTGAAGTTAATCGAATGAGTCACCTGAGGCCTACGTAGCCCCCCCCGAGACCTACACGGCCACCCAGGACCAGGTTATTTCTGTTTCCAGGTGTGCAGACGTCTCATAACAAGATCACAAATAAGGGTCACACACACCAGCCCCTCATCCCTCACAGTACAGGGCCACGGAAAATACCCACAATGTGCCACGTACAATGCCCATTACAATACAGGGCCACGGAAAATACCCACAATGTGCCACATGCAATGCCCATTACAGCACAGGGCCACGGAAAATACCCACAATGTGCCACGTACAATGCCCATTACAATACAGGGCCACGGAAAATACCCACAATGTGCCACGTGCAATGCCCATTACAGTACAGGGCCACAGAAAATACCCACAATGTACCGGGGCACGGTCCGCTGTCACATGGCTAATGCCTTTACAGGGAGCCACCAACCTCCACAGTGCATCATATATGGCGTGGGGTAAGTAAGGTAAAGAGGGGCTCGCCCACAGGTTTACAATCTACAGCCATAAAGCAAGTCATCGGCTACGACACTGAGCAGGTAACCAGCAGAGCTAACACTTCAAGGCAAACCATCAGTGCCACGTATAAAACCAAGCGGCACACCTGCCAATAAAATGGAAACCATGGAAGGTCAGCGAAATGAGGAACGGTTTCTGCTCTGCAAGCAGCACGGATCGAAACCACAAACTCCCCCGTGGCCTCGGAGGGGCGGCCTCTCCATTTCTGATACCACAACCCGTAAGCAGCCGGCAAATTTAGGTCCCACGGAAAAAAACACTCCACCGGTGGGCAGGAGAGTCAGACCCACTAAGCGGACACGCAGCGGTTGTGTTACCACAGATTGCAAGCTCCCGTGGCATAAGCATCATGTGGCTGCAGACGCGTGGGATCTTTGTAATTTACTGGCTCAGTAGCCGGGTTGGGGGTAAAGCACGCTTGGGCAGGTGGGTTACCTGGGCCTTCCCGGAATGGAATGTGGGATAAACGTGGGATCCGAAGAGCCTCTCGGCCACCCCTGGAACCCGGATACAATAAACATTAATAACAGAATATGGATTGCGAGCTCTCCGGCCCAGTCTCCTTCTTCTCACAGCTGGACTCACCAGGGAGGTCAGAGGTCACTCCTCAGCACCATGCGCTACTAACATGGGGGTCTGGGGGAGACCCCCCACATCACATCCAGCAACAACTGATGGGGCAACGTACAGCAGGGGGGAGGGGGCCTTGGGTCTGGGTGCAAACACTCGGACTGACCATTTTAAACGAGCAGATTGCAAGCTCCTCGGTCAAGTTATAAACATTTACTGCGAATACAATACCCCAAAACCTACCCAGCGCAGATTCATCTACCCCAATACCCCGGGACCCCCATCACAAAAAAACAAGCCGTGACCGACCCCACCTACAAAACACTGCCCCCCATCAGTAAAGCCCCCTCCCCCATATACCGCTACCCGCCCTCCCCAGTACCCCACGCCCGAGGCTTACCGCGCGAGGGACAGGCAGGGTCCTGATGCCCCTGGGTGGGGGATGGGGGCGATTGGCACGGGGCTCAGCAGACACCGCGACCCCTCCAGCTTCTGCTCGCACTGAGCCGTTCCGAGCCTCCGGAGACCCTTTAAACACGGACTGTACCATTCTCTCACAGGGGGGACACGCGCGCAACAATCACCTCACTCACCGCAGTGTCCGGCGAAAATCCATCCATCAGCAGCACTCTGATTCTGCGCCAGAGCCAACCGGTGAAAGGGGGCCTGGAATCACGTAGCTGTCGGCTGACAGCCTCCTGTCCTTCAGTGAAGACCCTCACACCCCTTTAAATGCAGTGGTACCGTCCCAGAGCAGGTCTCATCTAACAGATAGTGTGGGAGGAGGGCCCATCACTAGTGAGTGTGAGAGAGGAGGGTCCGTCCGTCTGTGTGTGAGTGTGAGAGAGAGAGGAGGGTCCGTCTGTGAGAGAGAGAGGAGGGTCCGTCTGTGTGAGTGAGAGGAGGGCCTGTCTGTGTGAGTGTGAGAGAGAGGAGGGTCCGCCTGTATGTTAGTGTGAGAGAGAGGTGGGTCCGTCTGTGTGAGTGTGAGAGAGAGGAGGGTCTGTCTGTGTGAGTGTGAGAGAGAGGAGGGTCCATCTGTGTGTGAGTGTGAGAGAGGAGGTTCCGCCTGTGTGTGAGAGAGGAGGGTTCGTCTGTGTGAGTGTGAGGAGGGTTCGTCTGTGTGAGTGTGAGGTGGGTCCGTCTGTGTGAGTGTGAGGTGGGTCCATCTGTGTGAGTGTGAGAGAGAGGTGGGTCCGCCTATGTGTGAGTGTGAGAGAGAGGAGGGTTCATCTGTGTGAGTGTGTGTGAGAGGAGGGTCCATCTGTGTGTGAGTGTGAGAGAGAGGAGGGTCCGTCTGTGTGTGAGTGTGAGAGAGAGGAGGGTCCGCCTGTGTGTGAGTGTGAGAGAGAGGAGGGTCCGTGAGTGTGAGAGAGAGGAGGGTCCACCTGTGTGTGAGTGTGAGAGGATGGTCCGTCTGAGTGAGCGTGAGAGAGAGGAGGGTCCGTCTGAGTGAGCGTGAGAGAGAGGAGGGTCTGTCTGTGTGTGAGTGAAAGGAGGGTCTAATGGGGTGAGTGTGAGTGACGACAGGTGTTGCGCGCAGAGGAGGGCATCCCTGGTATTGATCTGTATTGGAAATGATCTTTTAACCCCGCAGAGGCCGCTCTGTTTGCCGACGTGGCCTCGTAATCCAGTTACCAAGCGATTTGAGTTTCTGGGGCCGTCTCGCCGGAGGCTGCGGGAAGGAAAGTGAGTGCCGAGCAGCCGCTAACCGCATTACGGGCGCATTATGCACCCATTAACCCTCTGTGTGCAGGGCCGAGACGGGGCTCTACGGGCACTCCCGGGTGCCCAGGCTGCCGCCGATTAACACTGGCCAATCGGTAAACCTTCGGGTTAGTGGACTCGGAACGGTCGGGGTTAATCCGGTGCGATGATCCCATCTCCCGGTGATGTCAGAATAATTAGGCGGCCGCCACGTCCTGCCTGTCCCTCTCGCCAATAAGCTCCAGGGATACACGGCCGGGGCATCGGGGCAGTTTGGAGAAAGGCGTGGATTAGAGGGGGGCCCTATTACCCCAGGGGCCACTAATAATACAAAATAAACCAAACTAGGGCTTTTACATTAACTCATGTAGCACCGACACATGCCACGGCGCAGGTTCATTGGGAAAGAGTGAAAAATGAAAACAATGCGTAGGGAGCGACCTGATCCCAGGAGCTTACAATCTATTAGACAGGATTACGTTTTACTCTAATTCCTACGGCTTTGACCCCAGTCCCCCTGACTCTAGCGCTATCTGCCCGGTGCTACCGATCCCTGAAGCAGTTGCCCCTGATTGGGGGATGTCTGGGACAGGAACGTGGCTATGGGGCATTTAGTGGAACGTCTGGTGTAACTCAGGGGTATGGGGGTGCTGAGGATGGGTTAAAAACGGGGTGAGATGAAGACAGGTCGCTGGGAATCGCTCCGGAGACGGGGCAGGTTGGGGGGGCAGCAGTCTACGGCGAGGGGCAGAGACAGAATTGTTTGTTCTCCGTATTAATGGCGAGACCACCTTCCTGCAGCGGGTGAAGGAACTATCAGAATCTGTTTCCATGGTAACAAGACTGTGATGGGAGGAGGCACTCTGTGTGTGTGTGGGGGTTGGGGGAGGCAGGAGCCCTGAGTGTGAGGGGGCAGGAGCGGTGTGGATGGGGGGGTCAGAAGCAGTGTGTATGGGAGGGCAGGAGTGGTGTGGATGAGGGGGTCAGGAGCGGTGTGGATGGGGGGGTCAGGAGCGGTGTGGATGGGGGGGTCAGGAGCATTGTGGATGGGGGGGCAGGAGCGGTGTGGATGGGGGGGTCAGGAGCGGTGTGGAAGGGGGTCAGGAGCGGTGTGGAAGGGGGTAGTATGCCAAGCGCTGTCGGGGTGGGTATGCAGGCTGTTCGTCATCTTTTTTACTTCTGAATGTGTCCACGCCGACACGGAATGGCCACTGGAGATGGAGTTTTTTTTCATGGACGTCACTTCCTGAAGAGCGGACGAAACATGTCGTACTGTAAAGGTGGCACCGTCATGTGATAAACCCCATTCATATTAAGAAAGAGCGTGTAACATGAGCAAACGTGGAAAATACACGTGAAGATACGGTGTCACAGAATGTGGAATCCCAAACATCCACGGTGCACCAAGATAGCTGCCTGTAACTATAGCAACGTGCCGTGGAGCTGCTACTAGCTTTAAATCTGGGGTTATCTAGGAAGACTTCTACCCGGGCCTCTATGGGATCTGTGGCCCCGGGCCTCTATGGGATCTGTGGCCCCGGGCCTCTATGGGATCTGTGGCCCCGGGCCTCTATGGGATCTGTGGCCCCGGGCCTCTATGGGATCTGTGGCCCCTAGCCCCATCTTCCTATTTGTCTCCTTTTCACCAGCGGAGTCACATGAGGCCTCAGGGACCAGGAGCCGAGCCACGTCCCCGCTTCCTTCTCCAGACATTTGATGATCGCACCCTTCAGCTCCTGCCAAGACGTGGCCGCTAATGGCTGCCGCTCTCTCCTTCTCTCACTTTGTTTCTCTCCCGCTCTCTTTCTCTCTCCAAAAGTTAGGAAACGCGCCAGGAGAACTCCGAGCTGCCGCGGGTTTTACCCCAATATGGTCAGCCGGTTACTGGCTTCACGTCTAATAACGGGGGGTATGAAAAGAGCAGAAGCCCGGGGGGGGGCAACACTGCAGCCCCCCAAAAACATTCTAATTCACTTTGTAAAATCAGATCAATCGGGATCAGAGCCTGTTTAACACTCTCCAGAGCACCAGCTGTTTGTCCCTATTGGACTCAATTAACAAGCCGAGAGCCGTTACCTTCCCTCAGAGCCGAGGGGCACTCACGGTACGGAGCGGGGGGCAGCGTAACGCCTATCGGAAGGAAACGCGCACCGACTCTGGCTCCTGGCAAAGTAACGCATGCTGACCGTGGCCCCTGAGGTTTCTAGTAAACGCCTTTGTATAACTTTTTGAGAGGTGCCAGCAGGCGGCCCCCACGGAGCCAGGACGGCGCAGGATAACCACGCGCGGCTGTGAAGGCAAGACAAAGCGTGGTTCATGTCATAGAGCTGACTGCTGCAAGTCCAAGTCACGTCCAAGAGGTTGTGTTGACCACCAGCTTCAGGGAATTATTTAGGGCCCCGGCGTAATCTGCTTTCATCGCTGCCAGACTGAGTTTGTAGCTTCAGTTACAGATGAGGAGATTTGGTGTATTTTCTGGGGTCCCCTTGGAACCCCTCCAGTATTGCCCCTTATGGCAGATGTAGGTCTATAAAATCCTTACAGTCCCATGGCGTGGCCCGCTTCCCAAACCTTTTAGCAAAAGCCGTTATTTCAGCGGACAAGGCGCTGGATCCGTATGCCCCGCTGTGGCTCGTGGATTAACACGCAGCCTTTGTACGATGAGAGCGCCTGTGGCAGGCGCCCCCGCATCTCCTAAAACTCCTGCACCCTTGACGGGGTTAGGAATCTCCAGCAGGACAATAGACACCATTGTACGTCTTCACCGCTCCGGGGGCTCAGCAGCTGCCATTACCCGGGGGGCCACTGACTGGGTCTTTAGTGTCAGAGAAGTGAAAGGGTGCCACGTTAGCGCGCAGTCTACCGGGAATCTGCTGCCTACCGTTAAACTGCCGTGTATTCTGTCCAGTAAGACGTTCGGCTGAACCCTGCTGGGACGCAAAAAGGTTTCTATGAAAACATCACCGGCCCAGATGAGAAGGCATCTTTTTGGGTTTTTAAAGCAAGGCTCTGATTGCAGGTATTTTTTTGGGGCACAGAGGGGCGATAAAGCGACCCTAACCTTGGCCACTAGTAATCAAGAGACATCGTTAATTGAAACAGGGTTTTGCGGAGGGCGACGTGGCAGCGCAGGCGCCTGGCGTCATTCCTGCAATAAATTGCTTTCTGCGAAACGAGTAAAATCCGAAGGAACGATATCCACTGAAACCGCGGCAGGGATTCAGTGCGGATGCTCCGGCTGGCCCTGTGGTCTCGGCAAGGAGGCTCTGATGTGGCCCCCGTGGCTGCGATGTAACAGATGCTACTCCATTAGCATTTGGTGGGAAGTGATCTGAAGCATGCAATTCCCTTCCATCTGCTTCTGTTATACCGGGCGGCAGCGAGGGTTAACGAGGGGTATACTCATTTTCTGACCTTTGCCCTGCACCGCCACTAGAACATTCCTACATTAATTGTATAATCCATTGAGTAAAATGAAGCGCAAGGATAGCAGATAATACCCCTATACCGGGCAATAATCCCCCAAATAACTGCCCCTAAACGCACAGAGGGACGGGACCAGCGGTGCGCAGCAGGACAGATCAGGCGCCCATCTAACATCTCCCAAAATACCACAGAAGAGGAAATGTGGGGTAACGGACATATTGGAAGCCCCCCAATGACCCGGATTAGGTGTGGGTGGGAAATCACAAGCAAACATGAACAGAAGTCGCTACACGTCCCTAAACTTTTCACGCAAACATTATATTCATTGGGGGACTTGGGGCCCCCCAAGGTCAGCGGTTAGGGGGGTTGGATGCTAGACGAGACACCCCAACATTAACGGCCATCAGCAGGGATCCGCCCCAAGTATCACTATTGAGACCAGGAGCGAATAATCTACTCCCAATTGAAAGATGCTACCCCAGAGCCACGTTTTACGGAGCTATGGCTCCCCCTGCAGGCTGTGTCCGGTCTTACAGGAAAGCGGCAAGGGATCAGAAACCCAAAATGACATCATCAGGCTAAAGAAGAGCGACTCCGCAAGTCAGAAGATTCCCAGCAAAACCTAAAGAAGGTGGACGGAACACGAACACAGTAACGCTTCAGCCTTCATAGTGCGCAATCTCACCCGAGCCTCGCAGCATGAACGAACGCCACGGCCAGCGCCGGACCCTCCACATCCGAGCGCCTGCACCACGTCATGCCATGTAACAGCAGGAGCCTTGCTCGGGCTGAAGACCACTTGCCCAGACAGGAGTCGCACCACGCGGTCTAATAACTTTACCCCCCCCAAAGGAGATGGCCCCCTGTCTGCCAACAAATACAGCAGAGGCGATGAGATCACCGGCTACCACTTTACCCCATTACTGATCCCCCCTGTAAGACTTAACACATACAAGGGGGGTGGGGGTACGTCCATGCACTACTGCCCCATGAACAATGGGAGACAGAGTGAGGGTCTCTACGCCCAGACCTCACACCTAATAAACTAAAGGCCATTCCCTGGCCGCACAAACAAAAAAAATAATAAAAGACTCACACAACAAGAAGAGTTACAGAAATTCATAAATACAGAAAACGTTAAAAAAAAAATGATACAGCCCAGGAGCCGGAAGCGTAAAAGCTGCACATCCACGGGAGAACAATTCCACAGTCCGACCTCAAGCCAAGGTCTCCACGATAACGGCAATCCGAGTAAAAGCAGCGGCACAGAGACAGGCCCTCCGGCACCGGGCTGCTCAGCGGATCTGCGGGGAAAGCGAGTGAAAGGTCAGAGTAAAGGGCCGGTACCGGACGCGACCCTTAAAACGTATTTATTTATATAGAGACTGTGAGCTCGGCAGCGCCAATGCAGAAAAGTCAGGAAAATAACTTACAATCACACAAAAAACAGAAACTTCATCCACCCACGGAAAGCTTACCGTATACCGGTCCCACTTCTTCTCCGGATCATACGGCTCCCACCGGCTCGCAGGGAAAATGTGTTTGTTCTTTTCGTACCAGCTGCGGAGAACAACTTTGCCAGCATGAGACTGAAAGACACAAGAGAGAGGAAAGGCGTTATTATTCCCCAAAGAAAGAACAGCCACCCTTTCCCATCCAGACAGAATAAACAGCAGCTTCTAGGCCCACCTCATCCTTTTCTACAGTGGCATCGCTGAGGAGCCGGACATCCTCGTGGACGTCAAAGTTGAACAGAGGACCTGCAACGATGACAAAAATAAGATGGTGGGAAGCGGATTGAGAGGCCGCCATGGAAACTCAGAAGCTCCTAACGACAGGGACTTTATTAACCCGGAACCGCCGCTGGATAACAAATCTAAATCTATACGACTAAGGAGCGCGATCGTCCGCAACCGAGACGAGCAGCAGCCGGCTGAGGGTGATGGGGGGGCACTGATGTCACTCACCACTTTTGCCTCTGGCCTTTGTCACAATGAAGTCATAAAAACTGTGATGCTGAGAAAAAAGGACAAACATTAGATTGGGACGTTCCCGGGACTCGCGTCACGTGAGGCGGTGACATCACCAGAGCGGCAGCAGATCCCGTGGCCCCTGCCGGTACATACTTACATGGGGAATTATGAGATCTTCCTTGATATACATGAGCTGCTCCACGCCGGCCGACCTGTGGAGATTCCACACGTTAACATGTCACAATTCCCAGACAAAGAGAAACGTGGCAGCAAGACCCTTCTTATTCTCCCAAAGCCACATGCTTGGAGATCACGGCGATACTGAAAGAATCACTCAATCCAATCACCAAAAAAGGCCGGAGAACCCCAGCCGCACTCAGCATTGATGTCTCTACTGTAACCTTAATCCGCCGTCGGTCTCGTCAGATTCAGGAGCCGTATGTCTAGAACATGCATGTTTTAAATCCCCATCACCTCTGCTTGAAGGCCTCTCGGTGCTGCCACTACCCCTTACCTAAGCTCACTGAAGTCCTTGCGCAGGATCTCCAGAGCCTTCTGCAGGAACTGCTGCATAGTGTTTCCTTTCTTCATCTAGAACGAGGAGAGACATCTCACAGAGTGTACCCCATTAGTGAGCCCCTGACCCGGGGGGGGGTCTAATAGATGGCACAACCCCCCCCCCCCCATACCATTGATGGAAATTTTTATGGGTGTTCTGGAAGCCATGAACGTTCTCCCCTCTCTGCAGACCCACAAACGTCTTATTGCCCCGGGCAGGTGCAGACTCGTTACAAACACAACCTACAGAAAAGCCACAAGCTGGAGAAACTGCTCACGTGGACTGAAGCTCCACACACGTTACCTTCACGGTTCTCCTGTGTCCGGAGCCGTCCCAGTAGCTGAACGTGATCTCAATTTCTTCACCTAAGAGGAGGAAGGGGAAAAAAAGTGACTCACAGCAGCCCTCACGTTAACAGCCCTTTAAATACCTTGGATTAAGCGTGGCCCTCGGAGCTGCCGGACCCTGGGTGCTCAGCCTCACCTTTAATCTTTTCCTGCTTGCGCTCCCATTCCTGTCTCAGCTCTTCCCGGAGCCGGTTTTCTTCCTCCTGCGAAAGAGAAACTTCTATTCACTAAGACACCACGAAAACACAGATACCATTCCGGCCACGGCTCACCCACCTCCCGGTCTCGGTCGGGGAGGAAACTCGTATCCACGTCTGGATTCTTTCCCAGCTTCTTCTTCTTCTTTGGCAATTCTGACAGATACAAAAGAAATACATTTCAGAGCGGCGGCGAACAGGAGCCAGTCACCCGAAGTGTGTCCCGGGCCAAGAACCTGCCACGTTACCAGCCACGCAGGAAGCAGGTGGCTACTGGGGGGGGGGGGCTTCATTGTGGGAGTTCAGACCAGTAACAAACGTGGGCAGGAAATAACCCCTACAACTCACACCCTACACTCTGCTTTCACTGTAATGCGGCACAAAGTCAAACAACTCACCTTCCTTTTCAATTTCTTCCTCGTCGTCGTCATCATCATCATCATCATCGTCGTCGTCGTCGTCTCCGTCCTCCTCGAGGCTGAAGGACAGGCTGGCGATCTGCCTTTTCTGTTCTTTTTTTCTTTCTTTCTCTCTTTGCTTTTCTAGCTTCCTGTGGGAAAGAATTACAAACATTAAGAGAGCAAAAACCTGGTCCACGCAAGTGCTACGCCCCCCCCCCCCCCCACACACACTTACAGCTGAAGGTCCTTGAAGTGCTCCTTCTTGGCAAGTTGCTTCTCTCTTTCTTTGACTAGAGCCTCCTGCTTGGCTTTCATGTCATTAAGAGTCACCAAACCTGGAGAACAAACACATGCTTGGTCATGGCCCGGCCCACGGCCCACGGGCGGCCCACGGCCCACGGGCGGCCCACGGCCCGCGGCCCACGGGCGGCCCACGGGCGGCCCACGGCCCGGCCCACGGGCGGCCCACGGCCGGCCCACGGCCCGGCCCACGGCCCGGCCCACGGGCGGCCCACGGCCCGGCCCACGGGCGGCCCACGGCCCGGCCCACGGGCGGCCCACGGCCCGGCCCACGGGCGGCCCACGGCCCGGCCCACGGCCCGGCCCACGGGCGGCCCACGGCCCGGCCCACGGCCCGGCCCACGGCCCGGCCCACGGCCCGGCCCACGGGCGGCCCACGGGCGGCCCACGGCCCGGCCCACGGGCGGCCCACGGCCCGGCCCACGGGCGGCCCACGGCCCGGCCCACGGGCGGCCCACGGCCCGGCCCACGGGCGGCCCACGGCCCGGCCCACGGGCGGCCCACGGCCCGGCCCACGACTTCATGCGCGGCTTTACTCACCCACAGTGCTGGATTTCAGCTCGGCCTCCACGGCATCGTAGTGCGCAGAGAACTTCTTGTTGATGTTCGCTTTGACCACATTCTCCTGCAGAAGAAGCACGATATCAATCCCTACACCAGAGCGCAGTACACAGCCCCCCACCTTGGCCCTGATCGGTGGAAATGATCCAAAGTGGGTTCAGGGGCTCATCAAGGGGATCGCCGGGACAGGGGGCTCCGTACAGCAACAAATCGGTCAAATCAACACGTTACACGCACCGCCACGGAAGAGGGCATTATAGTGCAGTCACACTGCTGTGTATAGGGTTAGTGTGTAGTTGAATAGTTGTGTAGCACTCTGGTGGTTGTGTTATAGTGCAGTCACACTGCCGTGTATAGGGTTAGTGTGTAGTTGAATAGTTGTGTAGCACTCTGGTGGTTGTTATAGTGCAGTCACACTGCCGTGTATAGGGTTAGTGTGTAGTTACGCCGTTGCGTTACCTCCGCGATTCTCTGCTTCATCTGCTCCAGCTGCTCCCGCTGCTTCTCCCGTTTCTTCATGAGCTGCATGGCCCTCCCGGCCTCGCTGGCCGCCCCCTTGTATTGCGCCATCACCACGGACAACGAAACACCGAACACCGAAAAACCTTATGAACAACCCGGCGGTCGCAGCCTGAATACGTCACAAGAAAGCGCCGGTCACAGAACCCGCCCCTGACAGCATCAGGAGAAAACGCATCATGGGGGAGGGACTATCTGCGGATAGGGCGGGTATTAGTGATGGGAAGTTCGGATAAGTAAAGTGAATCGGTTCATTTCGAGTGATTCATTGAAATGAACCGATTCATGAACCGATTTATCGCTTCACTCAATGTGACTCACAGCAGTTACTGCTTCCCAGTCACTCCCTACAGTCCCATTGACGATTGGCCCCGCCCCTTTCCTTATGGTTTATGAATCCTTCTGCCCAATCAGGATGATTTGTTTATTTGTATTACAGACCAATGTATTGTAGTCATGTAATATGTGTTAAACACCAATGTATTGTAGTCATGTAATATCTGTTACACGCCAATGTATTGTAAGTAATGTAATATGTGTTACACACCAATGTATTGTACAGTAATGTAATATGTGTTAAACATCAAAGTATTGTAAAGTCATGTAATGTGTTACACACCAATGTATTGTACAGTCATGTAATGTGTTACACACCATTGTATTGTACAGTCATGTAATATGTGTTACACGCCAATGTATTGTACAATAATGTAATATGTGTTACACCCCAATGTATTGCACTGTAATGTAATCTGTGTTACACACCGATTTATTGTACTGTAATGTCAGTGTGCTGTATACTGATGACATGAATACGCTCTGAAGTCTGAATCAGTGAGCTGGTGACTCAGAACTGCTCTAAACAGGTCTTTGAGTCAGTGAATTGGTGACTCAGAACTGCTCTGAACGGTTCTTTGAGTCACCAATTCATGACGGCTACACGCAGAGTAACGTGGCTTCCAGTCATCTTCCTCTGTGACACCGGGAGTAGGATCCATCTCTGTCTACAGATCCTTCCACGTCCAGAGAGACCATGGGGCTAAGACGAGAACGCGCAGCATCGGGTACAATCACGCCGGCAGCCACGTGGATAAAGGTCAGAGACACGACACAAAGTTTCCACTATATTTTTACTTGGTATCATAAAACACAGTACATAAGAATATCTACTGGGTAGGAGATACCCCTCGCAGGGGCAGATAGTGCAAAAGGGATGGTAAACGATGTAAGAAAAGGAACGGTACAGACAGCACATCACAAAGCGGAGACATCCACGCCCGGGGGTATAGCGCGCCGCGTCCTGGGATATAGCGATCCACGCCTGTGGGTATAGAGTACCGTGTCCCCGGGATATAGCACTCCACGCCTAGGGGTATAGAGCACCGTGTCCCGGGGATATAGCACTCCACGCCTGGGGGTATAGAGCACCGTGTCCCGTGGATATAGTGCTCCACACCTTGGGGTATACAGCACCATATCCTGCGGATATAGTGCTCCACACTGGTGTCCCGGGGATATATCGCTCCATGCCCGGGGGTTAAGAGCACCGTGTCCCGGGGATATAGCGCTCCATGCCCAGGGATATAACGCACCGTCTCCTGGGATATAACGCGCCGTGTCCCGAGTAGAGCTGCCCTCGCTCATTCCTCTAATCGTAAAAACCAAATCCACGGCTAATAAGTTAAATAAATTAAACGCTTTATATGTTTTAAGCTGCAAACTACAGCGAGTGTACGGAGCGCACGCCAAGGGACCTGCATCCTGTACATCAGGTATGTGACACGGAACCGGCATCTCTCTGACTGCAGGACCTCTCGATTACCATGAAGGATAGAGGACCGCATCATACGTGGCAGATATGTTTCGCTACGTGTATTGGTTGCTGTGCAGGATCCACGTGTGGAAACGCGGCACACAGAACCAGCCGACAGAATGGAAATTCCTACTAGTTGGGACTCGTGTAACGGCCGAGACCAGCCAAACAAACACAGTGACCGGCCCCTGGGGGCCCCAGCCTCAGACAGACCAGGCACTGCGTTTGCAATCTGCGGTAACAGAAGCATTAATGGGGAGGGTGATGGGGGGACAGGGGCCGTTCGCTTGCCCTCTCTCTCTCCCCCACGTCCTCACGCTGTCCACCGCCCCCCCTCACCCCCTTTTTCCTACCCGTTCCCCCTTTCCATCCCCTCGCCGTTAACCCCTCTGCTTCCAAACATCTTCACTGCTCGTCCTCCCCGAATACGTCATTTTGTTTGCGCTTCATGTTCTCAAAGTCAAAGTCCGTTCCCGTCATTCTCTTGTAGATGTCTTTGATATCGTTGCACGTTGTCTCAAAATGGGTCGTGGCGTCATAAGAACGCGAGCAGAACACCTGCGGGCGAGAGGTACGCGTTAAAAACACAACTGCCACGGCCACCGGAGCGCTTATCGTGCAGGAGCCATAACAACTTGGTGGCTTTAGATACCCCCCATGCCACACTAGCCACAGGTACCCGGTATGTGAAAAAAATCCTTGCACGGCGATCTCTGTGGCGCATCCCTTAACACAGTGAAGGCCACGGGGGCTTTTAGGACTTGCCCCACCCGTTGTCAGGAAAGGGTTACAGTTACCCCGTCCCTCCCAGAAGCCATGTTGGGGCTCACCTGGCTCTCCGCTCCATTGTCCGTTGGCTCATAGAGGTCACTAATCGCCACAAATCTGGAAGAAGAAATTATAGGCGCACGTTTGGTCTCAGTGCGTGAAAACACGTGGGCGCCCCCTCACACTATATATATAAAAATGTACCCACGGCATTTACATATCCGCCTCCTTTACGATGTACGAGTATATATATCTTCCCTTCCACCAACGGCCATATACAAGGACCGGACCCCCTCCCCTGGATTTTATTAATGCCCCCCACTACTACTACTAAACACTTTCCATGCCACCAGTGCCCCCTGTAGGCCGTCTGATACGCTGTGCACCCACTTCTGGTCCACGGGCTCCAGAAGCTCCAGCGCAGGCTCAATCTCTTTTTCCGCTTCTGCCGTCTCCACCGTGGTGCTGATGATTGCAATGTACTTCCCCTGGGCGGCCACGTTATGTGCATAGGATATCATACACACATAGATGTCTGCAAGAGGAACACGGGGGGGGGGGGGGATTTGAGGACACTTAGTCCCATCTGTAGACGACTCCACAGTAAAAGCCCTCATGCCCCCCGCCAGCTCTGCCCCCCCGTCCCACCATCCGCTCACCAGATTTCCTGTTGACCTGATTCTGTGGGATGATAATCTGACACGAATTGGCGTCATTAGTGTTCTTGATGGGGTGACTCAGGACACAGATGACACGGATCACCTGGCCGGCTTTACGAACTCGATCGGGAACGTAGCTGGGGTCGCAGATCAGCTGTTTGCACCTCGCAACCTTAGAAACACAAAGCCAAGCGTCTCTTCATCGTGTAAATGGCTGCCACGGATGGCTCACCCAAGGCCTGTACACAGGCCGGCGCCCGCGCGGAATAGCCTCAGTTGGAATTGTTTGCCCCTTGCCTTCCTAGCTGCGGGTTTCCTGCCCCTGCATCAGGTAAAGGGGTTTCATTTGGTTCCCCCTCCTGTGATATGGTTGGCAGCGAGTAGACCACGTGGGCGCAGGCAGGATACGTGTCCAGCTAATCAGTGGCATGAAAACAAGTTCCACGCCGTCCCTTTAAACTTACCTCTCCCTCCGACTTCACGCCGACCACCTTCCCCTTCTCCATCACAATCTCATCCACGGATTTATTCAGCATGTAGGTTCCTCCGTATATCGCGCTGAGTCTGCAGGAAGGAAAGGCCACGCTTTAGAACGGCCGCTCTCTGCCTCCCCGTCCCTTTAACATTCATACAGACACTCCGGGCCACGTGCGCACCTGGCAAAGCCCTGGGGCAGTTCTCCGAGGCCGTACAGTGGGTACAGATAGGGGCTTTTGCCGTAGCGGGCCAGGGACTCGCTGTACAGCTTGATGCGGCTGATGCTTTCCAGGCACGGCTGCTCCAGATAGCTGCAAAGAAAAGAGGCAGCAATGAACGTTAACACCACTGTCAGCCACGGAAACAACCCCTCGGACCCCTTGCTGCGTTCGTTAGGGGGCTTTCACGGGGCCATTTACTCTTTTAGGTAACCCACGGCAACCAAGTTCTACCGGCCCAGTCATTAAACACTAAATAAGTGTAACAGCCACATATTCATTAAGGTTCGAAACGCCGTGGACGCTATCCACGTGAGAAAAGGCTGCCAACTCCCACAGCCACATTCAGCGAATAGGCCACATACTCATCCGTCCGATACAGCGCCAGCGCGTGGCCCGTAAAATCTATAACGTCCTGGCCCAAGTCGAACTTCTTGTAGACGTCTCTCATGGTTGTGGTTTTTGGATCCACCCCCTCCAGGGTTTTCGGGTCGTTTTCATCAAAGTTTGCAACAAAGACCAGAAATTTGCGGAAACGGCGTTTCTCGAACATGCCCATGAGGTCTGCGAAAGAGACAGTTCCTGAGTGACAGACACGGAACGCCACGCCAACGGGGGTACGTAACACAACCACATTCTGCTGTAAGTGGGGGGACGGGTACGGAACACGATACAGTCCGGACTCGGCTAAGACGAAGGGGATGGAACAGTCCGGACTCGGCTAAGATGGAGGGGACGGAACAGTCCGGAGCGTGCCGTATGCACTCACTGGATGCCAGGGCTTCTGTCTCCGTGGACGGCACCTTGTATATTTTTCCACCTTTATACACAAAACTTCCTTCCACGACCTTGAAGTCCAGATAACGCGTGACCTCCGTGTACAGCAGCATCTTTACCAGCTGACCTGGACAGCAGACAGATTCAATCCAGCCCATTAGGACAGGCTCATTACTTGTACATATATATATATATATTTATATATCAAATAACAGATGAAACTATATACACATATATACGGTACATATACGGTATATAGATAGATATATACACATATATACGGTATATAGATAGATATATATACACATATACGGTATATAGATAGATATATACAGATATATAAGGTATATATAGATATATACACATATATTTGGTATATAGATATACACACATATACGGTATATAGATAGATATATACACATATTTACGGTATATAGATAGATATATACACATATATACGGTATATAGATAGATATATATACACATATACGGTATATAGATAGATATATACACATATATACGGTATATATAGATATATACACATATTTGGTATATAGATATACACACACATACGGTATATAGATAGATATATACACATATTTACGGTATATAGATATATACACATATACGGTATATAGATATATACACATATTTACGGTATATAGATATATATACACATATACGGTATATAGATATATACACATATATACGGTATATAGATATATACACATATATACGGTATATAGATATATATACACATATACGGTATATAGCTATAGATATATACACATATATACGGTATATAGATAGATATATACACATATATATGGTATATAGATAGATATATACACATATATACGGTATATAGATAGATATATACACATATATACGGTATATAGATAGATATATACACATATATACGGTATATAGAGATATATACACATATACAGTATATAGATAGATATATATACACATATACACACACACACATATATATATATATATAGATAGCATCATGCGCTCCCCAGCGTCGTCACACGCTACACGCAGCGTCACACGCTGCCCAACGCATCCCACACACAGGGCGTCACATGTGTCACGCACTACACACGCTGTCACAAACACTTTCCCTTAACTCACCATTTGCCATGAGAAATTTGGGGATCAGGTCCACGTTCCAGTCTCGGCCCCTTCCCATGCTCTCCGGGGGTCCCTCCTGAAGTTCAAATCTTTTATACAGCTGGAATGAAATCATAGGATTAAGAGAGCTCGGAACTCGGCTGTAAGCACACGGAGCCACAACTCACATCTCTCTCAGCCAGAGGGGTAACTCCCGGGGGTACCACAGCCTGACTGTTGGCTGAAACAGACCACAAACTACATAGAACTAACTACAAGAATCGTTCTGACTCCACTGGTTGCTATGGCGATAAGATCACTTTTTACACATAAAACCAAGCGCTTTTCTGCTGTGGCCCCAAACAATCGTCCCCCCCCAGGTGTTTTCTTACGCCTGTCCCTCAAACATCAAGTCACCGGGCTGACAGATCATGGCGGCCAAGTTCTGGGCAGCATCCGGGGGTTAATACGTGGGGTAAGTAGTGGAAGCTTTACCTCCTCTAGGGGGGTGATGGAGGAGCTCTCCCCCCCGTAGTACGGATTCCTGTCCATGTGCAGAACCTTCTTCCCGTTAACAGACATGATTCCGGACAGGATACATTCCTGCAACAGAAAGCAGTGTTATACAGAGGCTGGGGTGCTGGGTACCGGCGCCGTGTGTTATACAGAGGCTGGGGTGCTGGGTACAGGGGCCGTGTGTTATACAGAGGCCGGGGAGCTGGGTACAGGGGCCGCGCGTTATACAGAGGACGGGGTGCTGGGTACCGGCGCCGTGTGTTATACAGAGGCCGGGGAGCTGGGTACAGGGGCCGCGCGTTATACAGAGGACGGGGTGCTGGGTACCGGGGCCACGTGTTATACAGAGGCCGGGGTGCTGGGTACAGGGGCCACGTGTTATACAGAGGCCGGGGTGCTGGGTACAGGGGCCGCGTGTTATACAGAGGCCGGGGTGCTGGGTACAGGGGCCGCGTGTTATACAGAGGACGGGGTGCTGGGTATTGGCTGCTCCTCCTGTGGTTCCAGGATATGATCCGTTGCTGTCTGGCCAGATCCTTCTGCTTTTAACCCATTCAGCACCGCAGAGACCAGTGGGTGCAGACCTTACATACACCACAGAACACGCAGCCGTGTCACAGCCAAACACGCTCACCCCACGGTGCCCAGATATATACACACACTACACACATATATATATATAAAAACACATATATATCACACACACACATATACGGTATATATCACACATATATCTATATATATATATATATATATATATATATCACACACATATATACATCACATACACATATATATATATATATCACACACACACACACACACATATATATATATCACACACACACACACATATATATATATATATCACACACATATATATATACATCACACACACACATATATATATCACACACACACACACACATATATACATCACACACACATATATATATATATCACACACATATATATATATATATATCACACACATATATATATACATCACACACACACATATATATATCACACACACACACACACATATATACATCACACACACATATATATATATATCACACACATATATATATATATATCACACACATATATATATACATCACACACACACATATATATATCACACACACATATATATATATCACACACACACACACATATATATATATCACACACACACACACACACACACACACACATATATATCACATGCACATATATATATCACACACACATATATATATCACACACATATATATACATCACACACACACACACATATATATATATATATCACACACATATATATATATACATCACACACACACATATATATATCACACACACACACACACACATATATACATCACACACACATATATATATATATCACACACACACACACATATATATATATATATATCACACACATATATATATATATATATCACACACACACACACATATATATCACACACACACACACATATATATCACATGCACATATATATATCACACACACATATATATATCACACACACATATATATATATATATATATATCACACACACAGAGTGCAGCAGTGCGCATTCGCAGTATCACACTTTGATCCATGGCACAGAACAGTTGCGAGGCGCGACCCTCTGTGTGCCGCAGAACCACGTCCGGTGTGTCCAATGAGCGTGCCGGGAACAAACCACCTGACTGCCCCTGCCGGCAATATACAACCCCCCCCCCCCCTGGCTTCAGTATATACCCCCAGCATCCTACTGTCAGTATATACCCCCCTCCCGGATTCAGTATATGCCCCCCAGATTCAGTATATACCCCCCTGCATCCTACTGTCAGTATATACCCCCCGGCTTCAGTATATACCCCCCTGCATCCTACTGTCAGTATATACCCCTGTCTTCAGTATATACCCCCTGCATCCTACTGTCAGTATATACCCCCAGGCTTCAGGTATATACCCCCCCGGCTTCAGTATATACCCCCTGCATCCTACTGTCAGTATATTCCCCCGGCTTCAGTATATACCCCCCGGCTTCAGTATATACCCCCTGCATCCTACTGTCAGTATATACCCCCCGGCTTCAGTATATACCCCCTGCATCCTACTGTCAGTATATACCCCCCTGCATCCTACTGTCAGTATATACCCCCCTGCATCCTACTGTCAGTATATACCCCCCTCCAGCTTCAGTGTATATACCCCTCTGTATCCATGTGTCAGAATATACCCCCTTGCTCTCAGTATTTGCCCCCTCACCGTCAGGCCGGTGCCCAGCACGATCACATCGTATTCCTCATCCATGTCTCAGACTCCAAATCAACGAATGGACCAAAGATGGCAACGCAGCACCGCCCTGTGCGCCTCCGCGCCGGCAAATAGTCCCAGGCAGTATCTGTTGGCTCTCGCGGCTCGGCAGCCGAGTTGGACGGCTAGAAACTGGTTTCCAGGAGCCAGATGCTTCTCTGCGGGCACCGGGCCGGAGCTCTGGTCAGAACCGTGAGGGTCAAAGACAAAATCCGGCGGCTGTTCCGTCCAATGATGGAGAGGGTGGGGGAGCCGAGTGACGCGAAAGCAGCGGTATCCTTCCGCGACCGCAGCATCTTCTCCGGGATGGGAGAGACGGAGATGTGGACGTGGACGTGGACGGGGGGGCGGGCTGTTTAATATAAAATAATAGTATGCAACGTCAGATAATAAATAGATATATCATATAATAAATAGATATAATATATAATCCCAGAATATTATAACAATTAATATGATCAAATAATAATCTCAGAAATGACACCGTTATTACCTAATCCGTTATACGCTGAGCCTGCGCAGGCTCCCAGACCCAAAATAGTAATAATAGTAATATTAATATTATCACATAAAAATCCATTATCACATATCTGTAAAGCTCCCGTCTATAGAGACCCTCAGCCCGATATTATTATTATTAATAGCGAGTGAGAGCTGATCCTATAATAAATCCACTATATATCATATAATGTTATTATTGCTCATATCTATAATGCGCCATCTATACACAGACCCTCAGCTGGAGCCGGCCTGATATTATTGATGGTGCGTGGGGGGGGGGGGGCTGGTCTTATTGTGACATATTATATAGAGCGAGGCAGGATAACTACAGCATGTAGCATCCATAATACTTCAGCACAGCGGGAGAAAGGATTCGGGTTATATTATACGGTGATATATGTTCATATCTAACCACATCTAAGGGGAAGTATACCTTCTATCAGATGGTATCTAGAATATTGCTGTCCCTTATATTAGATGGCATCTAGAAAATGACCGTGCCTTATATTCAACAATATCCAGAACATTAGTGTGCCTTATGAGAGAAATCATTTAGAACATTACTGTGTCTTATATGACACGCTTCCTAGAATATTACCGTGTCTTATACCTAACTCTAGATCATCGCCAGCCATTGCATTTGACAATATCTAGAACATGACTGTGCCTTATTTGACACGCTACCCAGAACACGTGCCTTTTATTTAACAGAATCTAGAACATTACTGTGCTTATGTTACATGCTACCTAGAACATTCCTGTTAGACCTGGCGCTCCACTCACAACATGGCTCTCATATCCCACGCGTCACCGTGCCGCGTATCCGACAAGGTTCATGCTATTTTATACTCTCTACACGGGGTCTCGCTGCTCCAAGGCTCCAGCTGCTAATAGTGCTTTCTTGTTTTTAAGACCCTGTTACGGTCATCGGCTGTCTCTTCTCCAAACTTGACTCCAGGGGCCGTGTGAGAATGCTGCCACGTTTCAGACGCATAGGTCGGGTAGAACAGCGGTATTTTATTTGTCAATAAGTTACACAGTGAACAGTTACAAAGGGGTTAACAGGCCCCAGGAGCTCATGAGAAGCGTCACAATTCCTAAGACATACAGCTCAGGAGCCAGCATGACGGCAGGGGGCCACAAATACATACATCGCTCCCGGGACTCCATATGAACATCTCAAAGGATTTCTACGTCACAGCATCGGCCAACGACACTTACACGGGAAAGAAACCAAATCGGGACAAAACACGCGGAACGCGAGCCTACAGGGGGAAAGTCCAGAAACGCAGCCAACGGCGGACTGCTGGGGGTTTATTGTGATGGAATCGGGACCCTCAGACCCAGACCTGTCCCCGGCCTTCCCGCGGACGTGATTATGGCCCAGAGTCGCCGCCAGACAGAGGTAACATGATCACAGCCTTAATCCGGACAGCAGAGACAGGGGGGGGGGGCGCAAGCTCTAATCCTTCTACCTGATGGCATATTCATAGACAGAGTGATGTGGGGGGCACTGCTTCTGGACTGAGGGGGGCTGGGGACAGGGACGGGTGAGGAGCCCGGGGGGGCATTCAGGGTCACTCTGTTTGGGGCACAGATATGGACGGACTTTTGGGGTCATCAAATCGATCCATAGTCTTTAGACTCATCACCATGTGCAGCCCATACGTCAGAATGAAGACAAAAAGCAGGGTGGTGAGGAGCCCCATCCAGATCCCTGGCGAGAAGAAGCCGGCGCAGTCGCTGGCATAAGAGAACTTCACACCGGTCACATTGAAAGCCTGGATCTGGAACAGAAGCAGAGGAAAGCGTCACTAAGCGTGGGCCATTACCAGAAGAAAGGAGGTCAAACAGAAGTCAAACAGTCGCCATCTTTGTTGACGGCCACTTTACTAACTGAAGAGCCAGGAGGATCTTAATATACCTGATGTTTATTGTGGTCTGGCCCAAGCAGACCTGATAAGACCCCCAAGCAAGCGCTACGGAAATGGCCCAACTTATTCCTACCTGGAAATCGGCCACGTGCAGCTGCCACTTGGAGGATGGGGAAGCCTTGCTGGTGTTGCTGACGAGGAGCCCACCGTACACGGAGTAACTGCTCACGTACTGACAGTGGAAGGAGTAATTGCTGGGAGCATTGACTTGCGGAGCGAGGAACGTGGCATTCTGATTGTCGTAATCGATGTCCACGCGAATCAAAGTGAACCAAAAGCGGGCAGACACGGGGTACCACAGGCTGGCGAGCCGGAATCTGTAGAGAAAGTGCTCGCTGGGTTGGTAACTAAACGTAACGGCCAACCTGAAACATTGTCACGTGGACAATACCCTACCTGCGCGTGTGTGGGGGGGGTTACGGGTCATTTATTAACGGACACGAAGGTTGCGATAAAAACATCTTCTCCGTTTACCAAAAAAGCCGAAAACTTACGTGAGCGTCACAGGCTTTGCCTTCAGAGCGTTTTCATATCTGAGCACCAGCCTAAAAACAGAGAACGGGTCAGAGAGCGGCGCTGCGTGTCCCCCCAACCACGATGCAAACCCCCCGGAAACATTCACACCCAAAACAAAGGCCAGCTTTTCTCACGTGGAACGGTTCCAGGAGCAACTGGATCCAGTCAGGTCCAGATCTTTTGCAAGGAATGTTCTGTTGGTCAGGTCCAGCCACACATCATCCACTAACACAGAGACGTTTTTAGCCCAGAGCAGGATACACGGCGCGTTCTGGGTGTCGTTGTAGGACACGGGAGGGTAGCTGGAAGCAGGCGATGCCGTCTCCAGCAACTGACGCCCGAGGCTGCCCACGGAGAACGCGGCTTCACGGATCACCTAAGCAGCCCAGACAGTCAATGGTTAAAAACAAAATGAACCCTCAACGCACAAACACCCCCCCGCTCCGGCGAGACGCGCCATGGGACGTACCCGCGAGGGCCGCAGGGCCGTCAGGATCGCTGTGTACGGGACCCCCTCCGACTTCAGCATGCTCAGGACCTGTCCGATCACCTCATCTGCAAAGAGAAAACCACAGACTATTTCACACGTGGTGCCGATCTAACGGGCAGGGGGCATTTACTTTGCACGTGGTGCATGTTCCACCCGCAGTTCCTCAACGCACTGTGCGATTAATAGAGAAGAATACATTTCTTCCAAACTTAATATAAAAGGCTGTCCAACCTCGGCCCCCACAGATACCAATAAGCTGGATGCACAGTGGCGTTTAGATGATGGGAGGAAGCCACGTAACGCTTACCATTGGCTCTCAGGACGTCTTTGGCCCCCATCGGCCTGGCACTAAGAAAAGAAAAGTCAATAAAAATATTCAATAAAATTAACCAAAATTATCGCAGCAACGAGGAAAGAGAGGGATTTATTTACTAAACGGTGGCGTACGGTGACGTATTAACGCAGCAGCCACTGCCCTGATCATCGGTGAAACCATTAATGAGACCCCTCCGCTGTCGGCTGAGAATGATGGGCAGAGCCCAGGGCAGCGTTTTACTGCCAACATGAGGCAATCGTGACTAGCGCATGGACTAGCGTAACAGCCGCGGAGCCCACGTTCAATATCACGTCATACCTGCTGGCGTAGGGCAGGCTGACCACGAGCAGAGACGGGATGCTTTCGTTTAGCTTTAGTTCCAGGAGGGTCGACTGGTCCACGTGCAGAGGGCTGGCGCCCAGTTTCTCTTTCAGATAGGTGGGGAGGATATTGGCAGCGTACCAGTCCACGGCGGGGAGCACCAGGGAGGAGGGCGATGACTCCATAATGCTCTGCAACCCATTATCAGACAGCTAGTCCACGTGGAAGCCACTCATATGCCATAAACATCTCAAGTCTACAGTGCCAGTTACCCCCTAAGACCAAACTCTTCCTTCCCGGGATCTTATCACTAAGTGTGTCTTGGATTCCTCTCTACCTGGACTCCTCCGCTACACACATGTAAGTCGCGGGCCTACCACGGCAAACACCAAACTGGCCCACGTTCTCTCACCTCCAGGTTCGGGAAAGCGCTGTCCTGCTTGTTGCCATAAACGCCACCGAATGCCGTGAAATCTTCCACGCTCAGCTGCCAGAGGGAGAAGAGACAGGGAAGGCCATTAGTCCCGTCACGCGGGCCCCGTCATCGCTGGAAACAGGCGCTCACACGCTGCCAGGTTCCACGTATCTGTGGACACGCCGATTATTATATATTGGTAAAGCACCAGGTACCTTCTCTTGGAGAAACAGCAGGACATTCTTGGGTCCGGAGAGCAGCGCCGGCTCCAGGTATTGGCCGAGCTGAACGTCCGTGGCTACGTGTCCACTCTGTGCGCTGGGCTGCGACATCCACACGGAGCTAAAGAAAAAAAAACGCCCACGTACAGGACGTCAGACATATTTCTCCTTCCCTGCGTAATGATCATGTGACCTGTATAAGTTTAGCGTCAGAGCGAGCCCGGCGGCGGGGAGGGGTTGCCTTGGAGGAGGTGGCAGCGGGCACAGAAACAGGAAGTTGGGGCATAGCGGATTTACCTCGGCCATTTCCAGACGCCCCGCCTCCCCC
The DNA here is from genome assembly GCA_023333645.1 of Sceloporus occidentalis. Classification (NCBI taxonomy): domain Eukaryota; kingdom Metazoa; phylum Chordata; class Lepidosauria; order Squamata; family Phrynosomatidae; genus Sceloporus; species Sceloporus occidentalis. The sequence continues at coordinate 28,264 of JALMGF010000531.1, read as the reverse complement.
GGGGGCCCGGCTCCACCCTCCCCCCCTCATACCCTGGGACTGCCCCCCCTAAACACCAGAGGGATTAACCCTTACCAAACCAGCTACAGACACGCAACACCACCCCAGCTGTATTTACTCTGCACCCCCCCCCCGCATCATCACCACAGAGCCATATGCCCTTCACCCAGCTGCAAACAACCTCTGTTACCCAAACGACAAATTGCCCCAGCCAGTGTTACCCCAGCTGCAGATACCCCCGGCCACTGTTACCACATCTCACCTCTCACTGGACCACATGAGCAGCGGCACCTGCTGTGAAGAGGCACCGAGCCGGAGGCACCCAAGGAGGAGGACGGCCGAAGGGAAGAGAAGTTGCGCCGCCATCTTCCTGTCACTGAGACCGAAGCCGTATCATGTGACCCAGCTATGACCTGTCATGTGACAACAAGGCATGTTCATTGGCTACACTACATATAACGTCATAACAGAGAGGCGGGGCCGCGCACTGCGCTTGCCGTACTGAGGCGATATTTCATGGTGTAGAGCTTAAATACTCCTATAGTGACATCGATGGGTGCATCTGCTTGGTAGGGCTGTAACACCCCGCTACACCCCTGCAGTGACACGGAGGGGGCATCTAACATGGCCACGCGATGGAAGGGCCCCCACCGCAGATCAGTCTGACCTATAGCAAGAAGGAACCTTAAAGATGCGCGCGCGCACATTCACTCACTCACAATGCAACAATTCAAGATGGAAAACTTTTTATTCCTTTTAAAAATACCTAAAAACCTAATAAAACAGCATTAGTCGGGTCTGATACAAACAACATATATCTGCGCCGGTGGTGGGCACATTACAGGGGGGGGGGGGGGGGCGATTGGGGCTACTTCATTGTCCGTGACGGATGGAAAGGGATCTCCTTGCGTGTAAAATGCACCAATCCGGCGGTGGTCGTCGCTCAGAGGTAGTCTGATATGATACACCATTTCCTGCCCAAGTTGGCAGGACCCCCACGTGTCACGTCTGTCCCAGGGGGCCGTGGTGAAGGGTCTCCGCCTGCGCCTTCAGTTTCCGGAACTCGTCCTGGATGTAATCGGTTACGGCCTTCCTGATCTCCACCTCGAGAAAGATAATGATCACGGTCATCGGAACAGAAACACATAACTACCCCCCCCCCCCAGGGCAGAAACAGGGCTATGAACTAAGCCACCAGCAGACACATAAACCAGTTGAGTCTCTTATTCTGACTGCTTTCTGCACAAACATGGAGGCTGCGGAACCCACTCATAGTTCACACAGATCAAACAATCAGAAACCTAGAACCTGCCTCAAACCTTAATCAGTCGTTGGTCTCGTCTTAGATTCAGGAGCCGTATGTCTATCCCATGCATGTTTAATACCCTCACTGCATTACCTTCTACCACTTCTGCTGGGAGGCTGCTCCACTTATCTACCCTCACTGTTCCCCTAAATCCCACTGCACCCGAATACTTAACTTACCGAAGAGCGATTTTCCAGCTCTAGTTGCTTCACAACTTTCTTTGCACTGAAGGGTCTTCCCACCAACACAGTGATCCTCTATAAAGGTTAAAATAAATGAAGAACGTTATTTGGGGTCTTCAGAGACCCCCGAGCTTCGCACAGCCACTCACATAGCGCCGTCATATTCCGCAGTGAGGTCAGATACTTAAGGGTCTATTTAATAAAAAGCGTTAAGAAATCGGAGGAAAACAGAAGATTGTCCCACATTCCACGTGGCCAGCCAGACCCCCAGCGTCGGGGACACTGTTTACGGGAGCCCACGAGACCCAAACCGCATCCGGCAAGCGGACAGCTTTCACAGAGAAGATATTCTGAAGCCCGACGGGGAGGAACAGCCCGACGGCCCACTTTACTGGATCCCTAAATCGTGGCTCACCTGTCCGTAGCGTGGAACGTAAGGAGGATCGTTGGGGAGAACATCATTCAATCCTGTATGAGAGACACACATTACCACAAAGCATGCAACGTACTGAACGACACCCCCCCACAGACCAACCCCCCACCCCTGCCAACCCCCACCCCAGACCATGCCCCCCACCCCTGCCAACCCCCCACAAACCAACCCCCACCCCTGCCAAGACCCCACTCACAAACCAACCCCCCACTTGTACCAAACATACCACGCAGTAAGTCGCCACACGAACACTCACCCACATGCCACAGAGGAAGAAGGATGGGATTCTGCGCGCACTCAGAGATCAGACGGCCGATTCCTGCAGAGAAGGACGCAGACAGTTGCACACGTGGCTCATTTACCCCCAGATGACACGAACCACAAATATAACCCACGGCACTCACCCCACTTCAGCCGCACGAAGTCCTGACTCACGTTTACTTTCCCTACGCGAGAAAAAAAAAAGTATCAGAGCTGCTCCGGATCTCTACGTGGACGGGCTTCTCGATTATACATGCACACTACACACACACTATATACATATATACACATACACTATATACATATACACTACACACACACACACACACACATTATATACATATACACGCATACACACTACACACACTATATATATATATATATATATATATATATATATATATATATATATATATACACACACACACACTACATACACACACACATCACAAATACACACATACACACACACTTCCATACATATACACACGATATTGTGTTACTTTACGTGTAACACACCAACATATTCCAACGTGTTGTAGACGGACACGTAAAGAGATAGCAGCAGAAAGGAAGGGGGCGAGAGCAGACATTGGGCTATTTAATGCCTCTTCGGGGGTGGCTGAGGCGCCACCAATGGCCTGAGCAGCCTCTTAGGGGTCATTACCCTCCGGGAACACGTGGACCCAGTCTCCCCTGTTGAGCCGATCCAGGATGAAGTCCATTCCTCTCTGATACACGCCATCGCCTGCACAGAAACAAGACCATCTATGAGCCGAGCATGGACACAGAGCCACGGACAGCAATAAGTATATAATTTCTGTATGTATACATTATTTTATATATCTACCAGCTGCACACAAGACATGGCCACGCACCTCGACAAACGGGCACGCACTTCCCGAGGCTGAAAAATAGCGAATGAAGTTCTTTGGTGAAGCAGATATCGGCAGCTGTTGGGGTCCTGCGGTGGGAACCGACACGTTAGACACGTCTCTCACTCCATCCGTTATCCCCTCTCTGCGCCCACGTTTCACCTCTCTCCATCCTTTATCCCCTCTCTGCGCCCACGTTTCACCTCTCTCCATCCGTTATCCCCTCTTCCTGCCCACGTTTCACCTCTCTCCATCCTTTATCCCCTCTCTGCGCCCACGTTTCACCTCTCTCCATCCGTTATCCCCTCTTCCTGCCCACGTTTCACCTCTCTCCATCCGTTATCCCCTCTTCCTGCCCACGTTTTACCTCTCTCCATCCGTTATCCCCTCTTCCTGCCCACGTTTTACCTCTCTCCATCCGTTATCCCCTCTTCCTGCCCACGTTTTACCTCTCTCCATCCGTTATCCCCTCTTCCTGCCCACGTTTTACCTCTCTCCATCCGTTATCCCCTCTTCCTGCCCACGTTTTTCCTCTCTCCATCCGTTATCCCCTCTTCCTGCCCACGTTTCGCTTCTCCATGTTACCTGCGCTCCTCCTATTCTAACTTTAAACTCTCACTGTAACGCCACTGCCGCGGGTGGCTTTATGGTCTCCCCATCGTGGAATGAATAGAGCGTCTCGTGGGATACTCACCACCTCATCCTGTGCAGATTCCACACGTGCTTTAATTTCAGAATGCCTGCGTAAAGAAGAAGAAAGCCATGGCTGGTAACACACAGCTAAGCCATGGCGTCTGCTTCCCGACCACGTTTCCGCCACAACCAAGAACCATTTTGTCTAGAAACGCTGCTCTGTCACGTATTGCACACGTGCCAGGACAAGCCTAAGCGTGGGCTCATTCACCCCATACGGTGGCATTATAGCCAGCAGGCGCCAGCGACAGGAGCAGCCTCGGCATTTACTTACCCCACAGGTGGGGATCATCCATGCAGGACTGGTGGTTGGAGATGGTCACGAGCGGAGTGTCCGGCTGCCGGTTTTCAATCAGGTCATACAGGACCTCTTTATTGTGGACGTCCACGTGATTCACGTACCCTGTAAAATAACGGCGGAGAGAATGAAAGGTTCGTGGGCAGCTATTCCTCAAGTGGCACGAACCGCGTCGCTCGGAGGCTGCCCTGGGCGGCACATTCGTCGTACGCAACGGGACCTTGTATCCACGGAGTACACCTGCCACGGGACCACACACGGCCAACCAGCCTTAAACACACAGATCGCATCAACTCTACATTCAGTACCGAGCCAATAACTCACGAATCCAGAGCCAGCTGTATGTGCCCACGAGACCCATGACCACGGTGCCGGTGAGAGTCCGGGGGAGACGCGCACGCTCCGGGAAAGGCCATTTTACCAGAAGGGGCATCTTCCGGGGGCGACAAAGAACCGGATCAGCGAGCTGTTAATGAGAGAGAAGAGCCACGGCGGGGGTCGGTGAGCCACTAAAGCCCCTCGAAGCAGAATGCAAGCCAGCTCCTCCTATGTAAATCTCAATGGCAGTTGTAATGTTCACTTTAATGTAACAACGCCACAGAACCTGCTGGCGCCATTCATTCACTAGCAATGAATCTGCGAGGATCCCTAATTCTCCTTCCCCCTCCCCTCACCTGCCGGCAGCGCAAACGAGGCCGTAAACCACAGCCGAGCGTCGTAAGCAAACCCAGTAATACAGCTGGTGTACAAAACGCCATCTTTAATTCGGGCAGATCCGCCACACACACCATGTCTGGCGAAACAACCGAGACTAAAGAATTACAAACAGAAGCGCCTCAGGGACGGGTGAAACGGGGCCGTGCCCCAACAAGCATGGCTGCCGCAGCGATCACGTGACCGACACACGGCCACGCCCTTACCCGGAAGGGCTCGACTTCCTGTGTGCTGCTGGCGGGAGTCCGCTAGAGGGCGCTTTCCTGAACAGAGCCCTATCTGCTCTCCTGTGCATATCAGCACTTACCTCTGATAAGTGGGCTTATGCTGTGGCAAGCAGTGGTCCATTAGTTGCTGTGGATTTCAGTCCATTTCCACGCAGGCTCTGCATACATGCGCTGCGCATCCAAATTTCCCTTCACTGCATGTGATCATAGCTCCTAACTGCACCGCTTCGTGTGAGACATTCCTGATTTCAGTGGCCAGTTGGGGAGGTTAGAGGACGGCCCCCGAGCATATGCTGAGTTCGGCCACCTCGGGACATATTGAAGGGGAGCACTGTGATGTGGGTGGAGGCTCAGTGCTTCGTCAATAGCCACACCCCACATTCAGTGTTATGCATTATTCAGGGCCCCTCCCCCATCATACATGTGTTAGCGCTATACGAATGCTCATCTATACACATATACATACACATATACATACACACGGGCATACGTGGCTATTCATAGTGCAGAGTTGGAGCCTCTTTAATGAACGGGCCCATGATAAACGGTATTTAGTTTTTCACACATGGCTTCTCCATTTTGGCTTTATTTTAGTGAAATAAATCGTGACCGTGTGTAATATGTCATGTGCTGTTCATCTGCGGTTCTGTTTAGCTTTATTTAGCTAATTTGTAGACCTGCCAAGGAACAGATTAATGTCCTGATCTGTAAAATCATACAATTCATAGAGGTTGTAGCTTCTTTTTCACACGTATGCATAAGCTATAAATGGCAGCAGCGCGGTAAGTACCGGCAGCAGCGCAGTAAGTACCGGCATTGTGTGTTGTGACAGATTCTAGAGCCCGCTTTGTGCTGACTGGGCGCTGACACAGCATCAGCTTGTGACCTCCCGACGCTCTCCTCACAGCATCCCGTGGACATAGCGATCCCCCTCTAACCCATCGCCATCCCGCCTGGCTCTGTGCAGGAAGAAGGTACGTGTCCTCTGCTCCGACATGCCGTGCCGTGCCATGGCTCTGCTCCTGCTCAGCGGCCACCTCGCCGCAGCTGCCTTCAAAATCTGCGCTTTCAACGTCAAAAGCTTTGGAGAAGCAAAAGTGTCCAACAAAAGGGTCCTGGAAAGTCTGGTGAAGGTGGGTGAGGATCGCTGATCTACGTTTACGCGTCTTAACAAAGGCTTCTACCAGCCGTCACGGGCTCGTTATATATGAGCAGCGTACAGCGCCGTGGAGTATAAATAATACTCATTCCATGTGCTTTGGGGCAGATCTTGGCGCGATGCGATATCTGTGTCATCCAAGAAGTCCGAGACGCCAAAGGAGAAGCGATCTCGACCCTGGTGAAGGAGCTGAACAGGTAAACGCCAACATTGTACAGCGCTGCGGAGTATGACGGCGATATATAAATAATAACACACATTGTACAGCGCTGTGAAGTATGACGGCGATATATAAATAATAATAACACATTGTACAGCGGTGCGGAGTATGACGGCAATATATATATATAATAATAACACACATTGTACAGCGCTGCGGAGTATGACGGCGATATATAAATAATAACACATTGTACAGCGCTGCGGAGTATGACGGCAATATATATATATAATAATAACACACATTGTACAGCGCTGCGGAGTATGACGGCGATATAGAAATAATAACACATTGTACAGCGCTGCGGAGTATGACGGCGATAAAGAAATAATAACACATTGTACAGCGCTGTGGACTATGACGGCGATATAGAAATAATAATAACACATTGTACAGCGCTGCGGAGTATGACGGCGATATATAAATAATAACACATTGTACAGCGCTGAGGAGTATGACGGCGATATAGAAATAACACATTGTACAGCGCTGCGGAGTATGACGGCGATATATAAATAATAATAACACACGTACAGCGCTGCGGAGTATGACGGCGATATATAAATAATAATACATTGTACAGCGCTGCGGAGTATGACTGCGATATATAAATAATAATAGTGGATGTAACAGGACACGTGGCCCTTCCTTCCCCTGCGCAGGTATGCCAGGCATCATCTGTACGCGCACCTGGACAGCAGGAGGCTGGGGAGGAATAGTTATAAGGAGCAGCTTGTGTTTCTCTACAGGTAACCCACTAACCGCTATTTGCTTTGGGACGAGACGTGGGACGAGACGTGGGGCGCAGCGTGTGGGGAGCGGCTTGAGGTGAGGTGTGGGGGGCGGATTGGGGCGCAGCGTGGGCCGCTCCGTGTAACTCTCACTAATTGACCAGCAGGAGTGACACGGTTGAAGTCACTGACTGGCATCAGTACGAGGAACACCCAGAATCCTTTGCAAGAGAGCCGTTGGCCGTGCGCTTCCACTCGCCGAGGACCGGTAAGGCTCCCAGTGCGCCGTTACGTGGCACTCATAGACGTGGCCCTGCCCGTAGTGTATGAAGGAGTCCCACCAAATGCAAAGCTGTACATTGGCCAATAGAAGGCATCACTACACGCACCCCCGTAACGGCAGCCGTTCAAGGGTTGGGAGCGGCTCCCCCGGAGCTTTACATTGGGAGGAATCGTCTGGAGGTCACTCTCCTTCCGTTAGTAGAAGTCATTAGAGAGGCACGGACTCGCTGTGTGGACTAACTGAACGTGGACATTTTCTGTGGTTTCCAGTAATGAAGGACTTTGTTGTGATGTCTCATCACACGTGTCCCCGAGAGGCAGCCAAGGAAATTAACGCGCTGCTAGAGCTCATGCTGGACGTGGAGCGCCGCTGGAAGGTGGAGGTAGATGGGAATGGTGAACATTTTACGAGCCGTGGCCCCGAGCACTGGCCTGGCTCAAGCATCCGTGATTCGTGGAGTCCTTTGTGCCGAGATGCTTTTGTGGCCCTGAGGAGTAGTCTGTATAGAGCTTACTTCATTGGGCCCCCTTCCTGCTGTAAAGGTTTTGTTCCGGTGCCACGTGGTTGGCATAGTGTCACATTTACACAATGACTGGATCCTTTTGGTGATCCAGATTCTATAATAAGGACCGGTAGATTGAAAGCTCTTCTCAGCAGGGACCTCCTCACATTCTGTCCCTCCGGATAGTAAAGTGATCTTACATCGTGTTTGTACCTCACTGCAGCCTATGCTGGAGCTACAGAAATAATATTCGTGGGGGAGGGGGGGGTAAGTGGATCGCTTTATGGTTGTGTTTTTATAGAGCGTAATGCTTCTCGGTGACTTGAACGCATCCTGTGGCTATGTGACCGTGGACGAGTGGAAAGGGATCCTACAACGAAGCAGCGATACCTTTCACTGGCTGATCGGAGACCACGAAGACACCACCGTCAGCCACAAGACACAATGTGCCTATGACAGGTAACAGCGGCGGCCTGTAAAGGGTTACGCAGAAACGGGGCCACAGATCCTGTAGAGATCCACGTGGCCTCCTCTTGGAGAAATAAAAGGTTCCTCCTGTAAACCGATTGCAACTAAAATACTTCCTTACAAATATTCTGGCCACGTTTCATGATCCACGCCTGTGTTGGATCACGGCTTCCTACCAAGAGCCTCAAAGCCTTTCCCAAATCTTCTGCATTAAAACACCCACAGATCCACAGGATCCCCACTCACAGCGACTGAGCCACGGATGAAAGGTCCGTTACAGAAGCGCTCAGTGGTGTAACTAACTCCCAGTATCCCACACGGATGGGAAGGTGCAGGCAGGCCACGTATGACCAGTAGCAGGTTTGCATTTGTAACGTGGCCGCTTCCTCTGCCCTTAAGGATTGTGATCCACGGGGAGAAATTCCTGAAAGCGATCGTCCAGGGATCCGCAAAACCCTTCAACTTTGCAAAGAAACTGGGATTATCTGAGAAAGAGGTGAGACGCTCTGACCCGGGGGGGGGGGGGGGGGGGGGGGTGGCGTTGCGCGCGACGCTCTACAGGGTGACATCGTGTCGTGTCTCTCGCAGGCATTACGAGTGAGCGATCATTTCCCAGTGGAGGTTAATCTTCGAATCCATCCCAGAGCGGACAGAGAGCTGTGATCACCCGCAGAGACCACCGAGACACCATCAGACCGCCAGCCGAATACCCAGCTCGTGCACCGGAGTCCCCCAGCTGTCTAAAGCGTTAGCTGGAGCTTCTCAAAGTGCGGATCGCCTCACCCAGCCCATTAGCTGGAAGCCACCGATATACCTATGCATCACACAGGGGGCCAGCCACCAATATACCTGTGCATCACACAGGGGGCCAGCCACCAATATACCTGTACATCATACAGGGGGCCAGCTGACTATACATTACACAAGGCATTGCACTTATCGCAGCAGGACACCCTTCTTACTAAACCCGTTTCGCCCGCTGAGCAGACCTTTGCCCTGGGGAGGGTATTCTGTATAACGTGTTATTAAAACTGATACATTGTGCTGCCAATGCGTCTTATTGTCAGGAAGCAGAGATCCAGCAGCGCGCAGAAACCACAAAAACAGGGAGGGTAGAATGTCAGGGTTTTATTCACTTGAAAACACGGGATTTAAGCAACATGCAGCGCTCTCCACTTATCCAGTGGGCCACGGTTGGGCATGTACTTCACGCCGCAGCCGTCGGGGACCAGGCGCTTCTCGGCCACCATGCCCTCGAACTCATCTGCGTTGAACTTTGTGAAACCCCATTTCTTGGAGATGTGGATCTGCGAAAACAATCACGTTCAGAAACGAGCAAAGCTGGGCGCACACAGTGAGCGGGTGGTAGATAAAGGGAACAGCGTGCCAGCAGATGGGGTAGAGAAGTTTGTGGCTGATTAAGGTTTTCCAGCAGTGCGTTCAGGGGCCAATCTGCCAGCAGGTTTTGAGTTTCTATGGGTTAAAGTGCTAAACACGTTACCTTCTGGCGTCCGGGGAACTTGAACTTGGCCCTGCGGAGAGCTTCGATCACGTGCTCCTTGTTTTGGGTCTTGGTGCGGATAGACATGATAACCTGGCCAATGTGCACACGAGCCACGGTGCCCTGGGGCTTCCCAAAGGCGCCACGCATCCCGGTCTGAAGTCTGGGGGGGGGAGAGAAAGCGGGCATCAAATGGCAGGCATACACAGGCGGCAGCCACGGGCCACAGCAAGCAGCAGCCACCGGCAGGACATGTGTCCGAGGCCCCTTTAAGCGCTCTATACGATACACGGAGCGCATACACAGCCAGGGAGCTTGATGTCCGCAGCCTTTGCGCACCAATCGCTGATTACAACAAACGCTGGTCGGCTTAATAGGCTGCGAGAAGTAAAGGCCGTGGCAGAAACCCTCGCCCCCAGACACACTATTTCCCCCGGGAAGCAGAGTCCCGGCAGGGAACGGACGCCCAGCGCAGGGCTCCTTACCTATCAGCACCGGCACACGATAACATCTTGTTGATGCGGATGACGTGGAAGGGGTGCAGCCGAACTCGGATGTGGAAGCCGTCCTTCCCGCAGCTCTTCACCATGTACTTGTTGGCGCAGATTCGAGCCGCTTCAAGGGCTGGAAAGACAGAGACCCACAGTGACCATTTCCACGCCACGCAAAGAATTAATCAAGGGGCGGCCGGCCACTATACGCCCCACGTACCTTCTGATGACAGCTGCTCACACTCATCAGAGACCATGTGACCACACAGGGGAAACTCATCCACTTTTGCCTTTTTCCGCCCCAAGTCGAAAATCCTGATTTTGGCATCTAGAGAAGAAAGGGTTAATGGAGGGACATATTTAGATAACCGGCCCTCACCGCACATCCAGCCAGGGCATCCATCACTGGGAGCCCGCGGATACCAACAGCAGGTTATCCGAATACCGGCACGGACTCCTACCTGGGACACCGCGGCAGAAGCGAGACTTGGGGTACGGCTTGTTCTTGCAGTATCTGTAACTGAACAGACACACAAAGCACGTTACACGCGTGTCACAGACGTACGCACCATTCCACGCACGGCCCGTTCCCAGTCCCACACCGCATGGGGTCATGTCTGACAGCCGAGGCCCGCCTCGCGTGATTACTATCAGTACACGTCATCTACGGGTCTAGCGCTCGTTTGCGTAAACCACCCTTAAATCAAGAATTTCGCGGGATCGGTCCCAGATCGGACCCTGGCTCCTAGGCCTCGACGCCGCCATATTTGCAGACACATGGCGCCCACTCAGCGAACACTCACCAGCGGGCGGGTCGACGGCCCATGATGGCGGCTTCGATCTGAAACAGACACAAAGTAAAGCTGTGAAAGCCAGAAAAAAAATAAAAAGACCCAACGAGCAAGATCCTACAAACCGGCCCGGGAACACAACACAGCGACCGCCCCACTCACCTCACCGGCAGCTAAAAGGAAGCTACGACGCCTGCGCGCGGCCTTTTATGGGAGCCCCGCCCCAGGAAGCGACGTACCGTGCCAGGACAGCCCCCTGGCAGTGATGTGCGTATAAGGTGTGGGCGGGCACGGATAGTGCTGGGAAGTTCAGATCAGTAAAGTGAATCGGTTCCTTTCCAGTGATTCATTGAAATAAACCAATTCATCGCAGAAGTTACTGCTTCCCAGTCACTCCCTGTAGTCACACAGACAATTAGCCCCGCCCCTTTCCTTATAGTCTACGACTCCATCTGCCTGCCCAATCAGGATGATTTGTTTATTACACACCAATGTATTGTACAGTCATGTAATATGTGTTACACACCAATGTATTGTACATTCATGTAATATGTATTACACCCCAATGTATTGTACAGTCATGTAATATGTGTTACGCACCAATGTATTGTACTGTAATGTAATATGTATTGCACCCCAATGTAATGTAATAAGTGTCCACACTGCTGAGCAACTCAACTCACAGTAATGTACATCACCTTATCTATAACATTCATATCTGGGCTGCTGGAAGTTAGGGGAGGTGGGGGTTAATTTAGGGGCAGTTACGGTTAACGGGGTCTTTAGGGTTAATTTAATGGGGCGGACTGAGGTGTTCATTTTATTAATTTAATAACGTTAACTTAAGGTGCAGTTAGAGGTAAAGGGGGGAAAACTAAGGGGGATCTAAATCCTGGGGGCAGTGAAGATTAACCCCGTATTTAGTTATGAAAGTATCATTGAGTCAGTGTGCTGTATACTGATGACATGAATACGCTCTGAAGTGTGAATCAGTGACCTGGTGACTCAGAACTGCTCTGAACGGTTCTTTGAGTCAGTGAACTGGTGACTCAGAACTGCTCTGAACTGTTTTTTGAGCCTACCTATACTGCAGCGCAGTACACAGGCGTATTTAAATGTTTCTATTGGATCCCCCTCTCTTCTCACCTCCAAGCCGGACATATTAAGATTCTTTCCCGGTAATTCATGTCCTCTAAACCACCTACCATTTTTTTTGCTCTCCTCTGAAATCTCTCCAATGTGTCGATATCCTTCTGGAGATGGGTCCCCAGCACTGTACCCACTACTCTAAGTGAGGCCTGACCAGAGATTTGTAAGGTGGCAGAACCTCCACTCTCTTTTTGCCACTAATGCCCCTCACTGTACACCTGCGCCCTTCTTGCTTTTTGAGAAGCTTCATTGCATTGTCATTAAGTCATTAGAAATAATTACCCCCGAGCCCCTCTCTTCCGTTGTCACGGACAGAAATCCCGAACCTTCTGCCTCCTGACACTCATCCATTGGCTGATCCATTCAACTATTCTGGCATCCAAACCCAAACACTGCAATGTATTTTTACGTCTTCTATGAGGGACGCTGTCAGGCGCTTTACTAAAATCTAGATAGACATCTACTGCCCCACCCGGGGTATTATCTTAGTTACTCAGTTTGACAGGATCTCCCTGCAGGAACCTGAGCTGTTTCTGATCACGCAAACCATTTACTTCCAGATATTTAACGATCCTCTCCTTTGGCTCGGTTCCCAGTTACTGATTTAAGGCTTCGTTGCTCGAGTTTTCAGCCCATGAGAACTGAATGTGAGTGACTGAGTGAGAGTGTGAGTAAACATCCGGAGAAGTGAGTGAATGTATGGGGGAGGTGGTGAAGACATTTAGAAGAAGAATGTTTTTTTTTTTTTTTTTTTAAATATTTAAACAGTTTAATGTATGAAGACCCCGGGAAAGCAAACAGGTCATGTCTGCCCATTAAGGAACTCACCTGCTCGGTGTAACCAGGGATTTTCTGCAACGCAAGCAATCATGAACGATAAGAGTTCTGTCTCCAAAGGCCGTGGAAGTCCGGCTCAGGGAGATCACACAATGACAAATGCTGATAACAGAGAAATAATACACAATACAATGGTTAAATTAATTAACACTTCCCTCTCTGGCTTATATTTAAAGGAACACTTTAGGGACCCACCAATGATAACGCACATCAAAGTACTTTGAAAGTAATTTAATATGTATTCTCTTACCCAAAGGAAGAAGGGAAAACAACAATGCTTGCATACAGGACTGGGTCACTAATTAAATTATAAATTTATAGTAGGGTCACATATCCCTGGTTGATTAGTAATTAAGCCCTTTTACAGCAGTAATTTGTACAAAAACAATGAGAATTACCTCTATAATTTTATATTTATTGATTTGTATCGCGTTCAGTCAGTTCTGCTCTTTGTCCACAGGGTGGCAGCATGTCCCACATACAGCGTGCAATGCTGACTTTCCGCAAGCAGGTGGCACTTATTTTTGATCTATACCTTGAATACTGTGTTTGCCTGAGGTTTTCAATTGATCTGTACATGCAATGCCGTGTCTTCTTGGGTTATGTATTTACTTTATACCTGCAAATAGATGATGGAGGAAAAGAGGTGTGTCATGTGATAGTGGTGACAAAAGGACTCAGGGGAATTGCACAGGTGACAGCTGAAGCTGCCATTCTCTGGTGACCTGCCCCCCTGCCACAAGTGGTGCAGTGACTGCTTGCTTGACTATGCTTATGTATGTGAGCGTGTGTCACTAAGGAAACTCATTTATTAATTAATCACAGTCCATGCCGGTGACAGGGTAGCAGAAAAAATGTCTGGTAGGATTCTCAGTGCAGGAACAGAGCCCTGCATTGGGCAGAAAGGTGGAGGTGCACGTGGATGCATTTGGCTGTCTGCTGCAGCTTTAGGCTTCTTCCTTGATGGCAGAAGAGACTGGCAGATGGCAGCAGAGACTAGGAAACAGTAGCGGAAAATAGGAGACAGTAGCAGAGTCTGGGGAGACAGGCAAAAGACAGCAGAGATGGACAAATTGCAGTGGAGACTGGGAGACAGTAGAGGAGTCTGAGGAGATGGCAGCTGAGACTGGCAAATGGAGAGGAGTATGATGCGACCGGCAAACGACAGCGGACTCTGGGGAGACTTGCAGCAGACAGCTACAGAGACGGGTAAATGGCAGTGAAGGCTGGGGAGACTGGCAGAAGATAGCAGAGTGTGAGGAGACTGTCAGGCGGCCGCAGAGACGGGCAAATGGCAGTGGAGTCTGGGGAGAATGGCAGATGGCAGCAGATTATGGCAGACAGCAGACCAGCAGATGACAGTGGAGTCAGGGGGAGACAGTAGCAGATCCTGGGGAGACTCTCAGAGGGCAGTGGAGACAGGCAAATGGTACCTGCCCGGTTTATCCAGGGATTTTCTACTCACTTATTGCAAGCCATCAGGACCGATAGGACTTCTGTCTCCAAAGACCGTGGAAGCACGGAGTCCGGCTCAGGGAGATCACACGATGACAAATGCTGATAACACAGAAATAATACACAATGCAATGGTTACACTAATTAATTTCCCTCTCCTGCAAAATACTTTGGAATTAATTTAAGATGCATTCTCTTACCCAAAAGAAGGAAAAAACTGTTCAGGCTTCTGAAAAAAAAGTATACTGGGCTGGGACCCTAATTTAAATATACATCATTCAGGGCTGGCTCATTAATTGAACAATACATTTATAGTGGAGGCCAGAGGTTTAAATGTAATTCGGATTATTATTATCTTTTATTTATATAGCACCCACAATTAGATTAGATAGGAACAGCCTCCCAACAGAAGTGGTAGAGGCTAACGCAGTTAGGGAATTTAAACGTGCATGCAAATATGCATGCCGCTCCTGAATCCCGTTTCATTAAGTAAGTGGTTCTGGTGCTGCGGGTATTTATCCTGCAGCCCCTTCATGCGGCCATAGCTTGTAATAATATTTGGCATTCATTTTACTAGAAAAGCTGCTATGGTATTGTTATTTCTTATCCTATAGCCCCCTCGTGCGGACATACTCTGTAATTGCATCCCGTTTTTAAAGGGCAGCAGAACAGAGTGTAGATTGTGTCTAGATTGATGGCTTTTGTGACATTTAATAAGCAGCAATGTCCGGCATATGGTTATTTAGCCGTTATATTCTTACCTCACAGACCCGATGAGTGAAAGAAAATGAATAAGCATATATCTTTTGTTCATGTGGAACGCCGCACTCCATCTTGAAACACTCAGTTACGGTCCGATACATTTGAAAACCCTGTTTCCGTCGGCCATCTTGAAGCACCTCTGCGATCCACCATCTTGGAACACCTTGTTTCCCTCGGCCATCTTTGAACACCTAGTAGCGATCCACCATCTTGTGACACTCTGTTTCCGTCGGCCATCTTGGAACACCTAGTAGCGATCCACCATCTTGGAACACCCGGTTTCCGTCGGCCATCTTGGAACACCTAGTTGCGATCCTCCATCTTGGAACACACTGTTTCCGTCGGCCATCTTGGAACACCTATTAGCGATCCGCCTTCTTGGAACACCCTGTTTCCGTCGGCCATCTTGGAACACCTAGTTGCGAT